>JABJVR010007601.1:0-11359 GCA_025773905.1 Chitala chitala | reverse complement strand
TGGTCCTAACCCTAACCCTAGCTCCAGCCCCTCTCCTGGTCCTAACCCTAACCCTAGCTCCAGTCCCTCTCCTGGTCCTAACCCTAACCCTACTTCTAGCCCCTCTCCTGTCCCTAACCCTAACCCTACTTCTAGCCCCTCTCCTGTCCCTAACCCTAACCCTAGCTCCAGCCCCTCTCCTGGCCCCAACCCTAACCTTACGGCTAGCTACTCTCCTGGCCCTTTTCCTAAGCCTAGCTGTAGCTTGTCTTTCGGCCCCAAACCTAACCCTAGCTCCAGCTTTTCTACTAGCCCCAACTCTAAGCCCCTCTCCTGTGCCTAGTGCTAACCACATCTTTACCCTAATATGGTTGAAACATTTTGGTGGGTGACACCAGGACAAGAATACTTTAGCCCTTTAGTAAAGATATGGGCACAATCCAGAGTAAAGCAAACGCCGTCGCGGTGACTTTTCCAATTCGTGAATAACATGACCTGGATATAGCCAATATGCAATGAGTTTATATGCCGAGCCAGTTTCTGTGCTGTTTTGCATCATTACTCTTGCAGTATGTGCTTTAAGGAAATCACTTACCCAAGGGCCAGGGAGAAAGGATTTAATGGGATCCCAGCAGGAAACTCTGTAAGACATGGTTATGCAGCTAACATGATGGTGTTGACTATAGGGTAATGCTTACAATTTCTCTGGCCTTCTTGTGATGTTCGTGTGTGTGTGTGTGTGTCTGGGGTTGGGGGTGTTTTATAAGCCATCTGACATTCACGTCAGTTGTGTTTCTCACGGTCTCTCTTCTTGTCTCTCCAGAGAGAATTTAATCCTCACCATTTCCACAGCAATCCAGTGTCATACTCCTGATGTGTGATGGTTTCCGTACTTTAATAAATTTTGACTGGATTCAGTTGGCTCTGGTCCCAGTCCCCAACCACAGTTTATTTTACATTTGATACTTTGCATTGTCCTAGATGTCTAAACGTCAAGTGCCTTTTTTTAAAGTGCCACTTCATTTTCCAAACTAAAAATAAAATATTTACATATATTAAGAATTAGGCCGTACTCACTCACACGCACTCCCAGCATGCTTTCTCTGGCATTGAGCAGGATGGATTTGTGTCTGAGAAGCTTGGCTCTAAAAATCCTTGCCTGCTTTTATAAATTCATCAGAAACTGGTATTGTCATGGAAACCGTGCCTGAGATCCCCGCATGGGTCCAAGGCTTGAATAATGCCAAACCTGTATCGCATCTCAGCTGTCCGCGTGTCCTTTAACGTGCCCATGACACATTACCTGTCTGTAGTTAAGTGGAATTTTGTTTGATTCTTTAAAAAGCACACATTCCGGTGACCGTTGTTTAAATTGGACTCGTATTTGTGTTTAAATGTATCTGATCAGTACATAATTGATACTTTTTTCTAACGAAGCCTATTAATACTTTGTGATTTGCGCAGTAGTGTAGTAAACGTCTGATGGCGTGCAGTGAAACCCTGGCAAATGCTATGGCGATACTTTTGCTGAACTCGCTGCCGTTTGTGACCAGTGAGGATGCGGGCTAATTCCTGAGACAATGATGCACCAGTCCAATTACTGAGGTGGTAACGTGTCAGAGTGAGTGTGTCAAAGCTATTTTTTGTCCTGCTGAAAATGGACAATGCGGATGGATCTGAAAGCCATCAGAGCTGTATATTTGTCATCGGATTGATTTTTGTGCACTTAAAAAAAGGCCCTGTTGAGTGTGGCGGGGTGACTCACTCTCGCGGTTGCCATGCGTGTTTTTCCCCTTCCACCATCTTCAGTTGATGTGCACTTTTTAAAATGTGGTTTTTGTTGTCGCTGCGTTCTGAGGTCCAGAACCATACCTTGCTCCCCAGAAGACATCGGTGAAGATGAAGCATAACAGAGCGGGATAGCGGGACTTCAGTTTCACGCTTCGCCCTGGTCCCAATTAGAAGCCAGAACACGTCAAAGGGGTTTGGATAAAATGGTCGAGTTGAGTGAACTGGTGAGGAAGAAGCTAATAGTCTAAATCAGGGATGGGTAAACACGGTCCTCCAAGGCTGCATTGGTGCAGGTTTTTGTTTCATCCAATCCATTCAATTAAATTTGACCATTAGCTTAATTAAAGATCAATTACATAATTGCCTCTCTTCATTCTTTCTGATCCCTTGCATCTGCCTGTGACTCTCATGCTTTAAGTTCTTTAACTAAAATATAAATCACAGCACAGTATCACTCTGACTGCACAACCAGAGCCAAAAACGTCTGGATAATTCAGCACGGCGTTTAATTCAAACATTAATTGTGATCATGTATAATATTCAAATCGTAATAACTAAAGAATGGCAAGAACAGGTGCCAGTGACAGAGAATGCTTAATCAGGTGGTAACTCAACTGATCATTAACAAGAAATGAATTAAAGAATAGAATAGAATAGAATAGAATAGAATAATTTATTAATGCCACACAACAAGTTGGTGGAATTTGGTGTCGGTACAGCATTGTACAGTGCTCACACTGCCTGTATATACCATAACTGTTAAAAAATGTTAAGAAGCAACAAGAGCAAGTCTTAGTCAAACTTTTTTCAATTCTTATTAAAAATGAATAAAGACTCGAGATTTCCTGGACTGACACAATAATTATGCAAATAATAATGTTTAATTGAGGTTCAATTAAAGGCAGAAGCTGGTCGAAGGAAAAACCTGCACCCACTGTGCCAGCCCTCCCCACCAAGGACTGAGATTCCCCACCCCGGCTCTAAGCTTTTTTGCACTGCCTGAGGACAAACGCATCACCCGCACAGTCTGCTCAATAAGACGGGCGTTCAGGTGTGCATGGTGACGAATTCTGTTTTATCTGCAGTGTCTTGTTCAGTGTACAAATAAAAACTTGCAATAAGAAAGTATGGGTGCAAATAATTAATGAAAAAAAAAAAAACATTTTTACCTCCCCTAAACCAGGTACACGGATCACGAGATGTTAACGACTTGCCCCTGATGTCTGTGCCGAGCTACTAGGCCTCTGTTTAAAGCACGCTGTATAAACAGGAAGCCTCGTAATAAAGTAATGTTATCAAAGCGGCAACCCGCCCTGGGAATCTGCTCACGAAAAGCAAACAAACATCCCGCGCGCCATCCTCAGTGACCACTGCCCCTGCTCAGTCTCCTGGCCAGAAATATAATTAACTCACTGAGATGAGGACCCCAGTGGCCAGCTGAGAACATCAAGCAAAATGTATCCTTGGTGGCTCAGCTGGGTCATGTAACTACCATGGTGTCACACAAGGTCAGCTAGCCCCCCCAAATAAAAACACAACAACAACATCAATTAATAGAGGATTATCTCTGTGTGTTAATGCGGCCATGTTGGTCCTGATGGGGGCAGCTGCTACACCCACAAACGCAGCCCTGTCTCCAGGAAACGACACCAGCGCCGTCACGGACTTTTGGGAAACTAGCTCAGGACGGATGCAGTGGAGTTTGGGCCGGATTTCGCTGTGACGGCAATGCCATGCTTTTGGGACTGTGGCTGTTCCGATTATATGATGAACGGGATGTTATATCGGATCACACGGGCTGCTGAGTCCTGTGCAAATGAGATGCTGTCCTTTGAAGGCTGTCTGGGATTCAGGTTTTGAAGGAGGCCCAGGTTTGATGCTGCTGTGAGTTCCCCCATGCCATCTCCACACCAACCTGGCTGTGTTTTAACTCAACACGCCTGTGTCCAAGGCAACGCTGTGCTCTGCCTGTGTGGAACAGCGGTGCTGTGCCTGACCTCCTGTGTCTGCCATTTGGACAGGCTGGCCTGCTTCTGTCTTCATCTGTGTGCTATCAAAAACTCATTTCAACATCTCCCTGAAAACTAAAGCTTAAAGCACGCTTCTTTACACTCGATATTATAACGTGTTAAAATGGCTCTTTTCCAGTCATGATGCCGAACCAACATCGTGCCTTCTGCAGAGGAACGGTTAGTGTGTGTACGTGGCAGGGGTGTGCTGAGACATTTTCAGGGGCCGATGCTTGAGTGTATTCTGTCTCAAGGGCGGGGGGCAGCGGGACAGTATTCAACCAAACGCCATTCTGAGTGAGCCCCTTCGGAAAACGCAAATCCAATAAGAACGGTCACACTGTAAAGCGCTGTGTATGTTTTCTTAACAAATAAGGGCCGCATTACTTACAAACACATCGATTAAAACAAAAATGATCCTAAGCCCCCAGAACACCCCCATTTACATGTGCCTGATATGCTGCATTCTGTAGCCAATGTTCTAATGATATGCTAAGCATATGCAAAGTGATCAAATGGTATTGGATAAAAAACTAATAATATGATAATGTATGCACGTATCAATAACCATGGTAGGTATGGTGCAGTATGTCACAGTGGGCAATGGACTTCAATGAAGTGAGACTTTGAAATGAAGTGCCTAAACATAACCCAGCATGCTACTCTGACCTTGAACGAATTTCATTTGCTACTCAAAATGTGTAGTACTGGACCTGCTGATTTCTGTAACGATGACAACAGTCATTTTCATCTCGTACTCAAACGAGAGCTACACACTGATGATCAGGAGGAGTTAGATCCTGCAAAAATGTTCTGTTTGGGTGGGGGAGGCAGACATAGAATTTGTGAGATGAAAGCCACCAGCCAGGTTTATTTTTCTTTTTGTTAAGCGTTTGTCAAATTTTTGCCATGAACATAAAGGGAATTGTGACGTGATTAGGCTGCAGGTGTAAATACAAAACCCATTTGCTGTGTTTATGTCTTATTTACAAAACAAATGTGGCTGTAATTGTGTGACTGAATGCAGAGCTCCACACATTAACGAGTTGTGGGCTTTGTGAAGATTGCAGACATTGGATGCTTGGAGAGCCAAGCTTATTCACGGGCATCTGCTTGTACGCTGCTCATTCGAACAGAGGTGCCATGGTATTTTTCAGACGAAAATCTACGCTTCTAGTTTTCTAACATTCAATCATTCATTTATTCATTGTGAAACCGTTTAGCTGGACAAAGTTGGGGGTAGGGGACTGGATCCTATCCCAGACAATTGCTTGGTAGTTATTTTATTACAACTTCTGGAAATTTTGTCAAATATTGCTTCAAACATGCCCAGCCAAGCAGTTCTTTTCAACAGCTTCACAGTAATTTGTGAGTGAGAAATTCTGGGCTTGTTTTGTGTACTCAATTCTCTCCAGCCCAGTGTGGTCCGTCTCATCATATGTCCATCTTTTAGGATCTCTGCACCCCTTCCCTGTCTGCTGTGCTGTTTATTGCACTTACCGATTGTGTGCGTATGATGCTGTTGTTTATTGCTTGCAGTGTGGGAATCGGTTTTGTATATCGTGTTGAAAAAAAAAACGTCTGCTGTTAAACATCCTTTCTGTACGTTTAGTTGGCGTTTTCTTACTGTTGCCCTTGGTGCTGTTATTAGATACTTATCTGCACAGGATAAACTTTAGTCAAACAGAATCTGCTCAATACTTGACTGGAAATTGCTTCTTTAACAGTTTTCCGGCTTGTCTGTGCTGCAGGTTTTAGTTAGTTTTGCCTGGTGTTTACTTACTAGTACTAGTAGCATAAGCTAACCATAAGAAGTGCCATACAGTTCAGTTCCCACGCGTTATTCTGTTCGGATCTTGCAGCAATGAATCTGCCAAAATGTCAATGGCTGCCGGCAATATCTTCTCACAGTTAGAACCTGCAGTAATTTAGCCTGGCCTGCGGCTTTCATAAGAGCAGTTAGCAGAGGCTGCTGGACAAATCCATGCACTCGTGATCCTGAAACAGCAGGATAACCGTGACAAAGGACCCACACATGTACCGGTGCTGTGTGTAAAAAACATGAAAAAAACTGAACAAGGACCCACACATGTACCAGTGATGTGTGTAACGAACATGAAAGAACTGAACAGGGACACACACATGTACCGGTGCTGTGTGTAAAAAAACATGAAAAAAACTGAACAAGGACCCACACATGTACCGGTGCTGAGTGGCAAAAACGTGAAGGATCTGAGGATAGCCCTACGTATGTTTCAGTAAAGCGTAATATGAACAGGAAGGAACTGAGGAACAACCCTTTACCAGTGAATTGATGGTGTAGAACAATGCCCATTCCAAAAAAGTTGGGACCTTTTGTAAATGTAAATAAAACCAAATTGCAAGAATATTTACAAATATTTCTTGACATGTATTCAATAGAATACAGCCCAGAGACAACATATTTAAAGTTGAAACTGACCAACTGTATAGCGTTTTGTAAACATTCTTTTATAAATTTGACGGCTGGGACATGGGCATGTTCACCACTGCGTTACAGCACCTCTGTTAACAACACTCAAGCAGAAAACACCAATTGTTGACGTTTTGAAAGTGGAAAGTTTTGCCATTCTTGCTTGATGCATGTCCTAAGTCCTAGGTCTTGGCTGTTGTAAGATGTGCTTCATAATACACCACACATTTTCAATGGGGGGCAGGTCTGGCCTGGAGGGAGGCCAGTTAAGTGCCTGCACTGTTTTACTACAAAGCCACACTGTTGTAACATGTGCAGAATGCGGCTTAGCGTTGTCCTGCTGGAGTAAACAGGGACGTCCCAGAAAGAGACATCATCTGGAAAGCAGCGTATGTTGTTCCAAAATCGTATGTACCTCTCAGCATTAATGGTACCCTTGTATATGTGCATGTTACCCATGCCATGGCCACTAACACACCCCCACACCATCACAGATGGTGGCTTTTTAACCTCTTGTTGATAAAAAATAAGGGTGGTCCTTGTTGTCTTTCGCCCTGAAGGCAGAACGGCCAATATTTCCAAAACAGACCTGAAATGTGGACTCGTCAGACCACAGCACACTTTTCCATTTCACATCAGTCCATCTCAGATGAGCTCGGGCCCAGAAAAGTCGTCAGCATTTCGGGATGTGGTTTATGTAAGGCTTGCGTTTTGCTCTGTAGAGTTTGAGCTTGCATTTAGAGATGCAACGGCCAACTCTGTCTACCAGCAAGGTTTCCTGAAGTATTCCCAACCCCGTGTTTTTATATCTTTTACAGAATTTTTACTTAGTGCTTTTTTTCAGAGACAAAAATCTTCCAGAGCCAGGACAGCAGCTTTTCATGTGCATGTTTGCGTCTTAAACTACCGTGTCCCTTGCTGTTTCTCGGCCTCTATGCTGTCTCTAATGGCATTCTACTAATTAATTCTCCCGTTTGTAAATAACTACTGTGCGCTACTCTGTACCCTCAACGCAGCTAAAGCCATAAAGGTGAGACGTAGTTGGCTTTAAACAGGTACAGGGTGTGTGAGAGCTTCGTACTGGATGACTGCACAGCCTTAAGGTAGCCTTCATCTGGAAAGATAATATATTATTGGGAATTGTGGCTTGTTTATGACTTTTGAGGTTACTGTTGGCCATACTGGACTCACCTCAAAGCCAGTAACATTCAAGTGTGAAGGCGCATGAAACCGAAGCCTGGTTAGAAACTGGACGGGAGGCCGTCTGGGAAAGCTGTGGTCGCTGTTGGACGTGGCGTTAGTGAGACCAGCAGGGGGCGCTCATCCTGCAGTCCGTGTGGGTCCGAACACCCCAGCATGGTGACGGGGGCGCTGTGCTTTAAGATAATGCCAACGCGTAGCTCTATACAACAGCACACCTGTTCATGCAGGTGTTGGCGTTTTGTCAACTGTGGTCACCTCCACAAACACAGGCTGACACGGAGAAAGAATGGGCCGAGTTCCCACTGTCAGCAAGGCAACGAGGCCAAAGCTATACAGCTTGTCAGGCACAAGGAAATACGACTGAATTACCAGGCAGATAACACAGCAGACTCTGGCGCTCACACATGTACTCTCCATTTTTCATCAACACAACTATCGAATTTTCTCATTGTTCTGTTTTTCAGTTCGACATCATGGTTTAGACAGCAGCCCTCTTCCAATAAAGGTTTTCTTATATGAAACAGATAAGGTGAAAAATTTTACCTTTTGTTGTATGGTTAATTGATCTAGCATTTAAATGTCTCATCGTGTCACTGTAATTAATTAGTGGCTTGTTCTGATAAGCCAGGACATGCAAACGTATCTGTTTTCATTTTTTCATTTAGCACATGCTTTTATCCAGGGTAATGTTTCACAGACATATTACAGCAATACTGCTTATCTGCATTTAAACCATCCCCCTGGAGGGAGGAGTGGGCAGCCACATGTGGTGCCCAGGGAGCTAGCACAGGAGTGTCTTGCTTAATGACAAACCAGGCAGCTTGACTGAAATTTGAACCGAGACTTTTGCATTCCAGCCTGATGGTCTAACCATTGAGCCACCAGGCCACTATGCCTACATTAACTTTGTAGAAACGGTGGAAACGTGATTATAGACACTTAATATTTACATGCTTAAAGCGGCAGGCGTAGCCCTAGGGACAGTGGGGGGGGGTGCGTGGGATACATTGAGTGTTTCCTGGTTTGCAGTGAGCCACTTCACAAGAGAACAAGGCCCAAGGCTTGAAGCTTGTTGTTTTTTCTGAGCTGGCGTGTAATTTTCCCAGCATGCCGTGGGGAGCCGTAGGATCACACCGGGTGCACTTCGTGGTTAATGGCTCTGATACAGCGGCGCAGCGAGGCAGGGCTCTGCTGTAGTGAGAAGGTCATCCTTACTCCCAGCTAAAGATGTAGAATTTACTGTCATCTGATGCACACAGACTCGCGTTCCGTGTTTATCCGTGTTCCAGCGTTTTATCGGAAACAGCATGTCTGCTTCGTGGCCTCTGTGCCACCGCAATTATGTCTTTAAATTTTATTTCCCCGTCACCACGAGTACCACATCATATCCAGGAAGACAACTGACAGCTGTGTGAATATTTTTCTGTTGTCTTTAAGCCTACGTGAAAAGCAGAGCTAAGCGAAGTTTTGTCTTTTGCCCCTTAGAGCAGCTGTTTGCATGGACGTAACAGAAATGATTCTTCTTAGCTTCCTCTGGGATCTCTTCCTCTCTGACTCCAGTGCCACAGTTTTACTTTTTGCAAGGTTGTGTTACAACATGCCTGTATTTCCAATCATAACATTTCTATATTTATATTGAACTAACCCAGGATCTCGTCCAGGAGTTCAAAGGTCATGATGATACTCAAACCTTTCGGTTCCTGTTCTTGTCGATTCTAACCAATCTTGAGTGACGCACGTTTTGTTGTGTTCTGAGCTCAAATACGTATGCAGGCATTTGAATTGTTAACAAAAGGAAAAAAAAAACATTGTACTGAAGTGCTGTCGGTATAACATTAGGTGGTAAACTATTTGCGTTACATACTAATACTGTATACAATCTGACACCTTATCACACTGTCAGATGCTTCACTTGAGATGTGCAAAACGTTGGTAAATTTCGATTTCAAATTAACCCATAATCTACAGGTGTTTTATATCGGCAGAAGAAGGGGGTCCTGTCGATTTCTTCATTTTGAAAAAGCTTTCCTCTTTAATTTTATACTGCTATAATATCTCAGTGTGGCAGATGATCTCTATTAAAAGGCGAGGAATATAATAATTTAGTAATTTAAATATTTCTGTTGGTGTGACAGAACCGTTTTGACATTTGACGCAATGGTCCTGTTTTGCGCAGTTTGTGCATATCCGTGGGACTGTAAAGCCTTTACGCTCATTTCCTTTCCTCCGTGACACGCACGATCGCTCTTCTGTAGCGCCATCGCGGGTGACAAACGACGACGGGACACCTTCGGCGCCGTCTGCCTCCAGGGTACGAAAATAAATGGCATCTACAGGACGGCAAAAGGCACGGCACGAGCGCTGCTGCGAATCAAAGACGGTCCGCGGTGCGGTGTGCCTCGCGCAGCCTGCCTCGCGCGCCCGCTCTGGAAACGCGAGTCGTGCCGAATCACTTTGAATATAACGGGAACATGCAGGGTATTCAGCCAAAACACGGAACTGTACTGCGTGTTCCCGGAGACGTCGTGGTTCGAACTTCTTGTAAGCACCAGTACTCTTTACTGCAAAATAAATTGCAATGGGCTACAAGATGTGACAGCGCCAGCCCTCGGGTGTCAATAAAGAATAGGGCTGGTCCCGAGTGTCGTCTGCTTATCCAGTTGTCTGGCGCTGGCAATATCTTTGTTAATATTGCTAAGGTCCGCCGTGCGAATCTAGTTTTAATTGCTTGTAGTACGTTTTGAATGAAAACACATTTTAGTGTTCTGGTTATTGAAAATATTTCATTACTTTGTCCATTATATATATGTATTATTATCCATTATATTATATAACTGTCCACTATTATTATTAATGTGTCATTGTCCATAATAATAATAACAATAATAATAATAATAGCTCTTATTATTACAAATACTGAAAAATTCAAGCACGGGCCAGTATTAAAGCTTTTAAACTGTTAAATGGTTTAAGGCAGTCTTCAACACGTACCGATTGTGTACCGAGCCGTTTGCGTATTCCAGCAGCTTTGAATATTACAAGACATTAGAGAATATACAGGTCACTGCCCTGTAGTAGCTGATTGCCGATCAACTTTATATGGAGTGTGTTAGTGCTGCCACCTACCGAGTAAAGGTGGGAACGTTTTAATAATCCGACGTTAATACATACACGTATTTAACACATGGCTGTTTACAGTTTTAGTGAATAAACAGAATATTCAGTATAGGTTAAACACACTTTATATTTCCATATAAGAAGCCACTTGTGTGTGTTGTGAGCTGTTTTAAACAAGCAACATTTCCACACACTAAATGGTTTGTGTCGACTACAATATGAAAATCATTTAGAGTTCCACAGTGCATCATACCTGGTGACCTGGTAAACTATGACTTTCACTTGCTAATCTTATAGTGTTATGAATATTTTGTGAAGTGTATTTTTTTAGGGGGGGGATGTACAAATTTTAGTTGCTACTGAACTCTGCTGGAGCATAAAATTGCACTGCAGCCGAAAGTTGTGCCTACCTTGATTTTCATTTTATTTTATTATTGAATGTGACGGTAGCCGTCGCTGTTTTAGGAATTACAATCCCGAACAGCGAAATGAAGACGCGTAATGAATCTTCCTCACTTCGCGCAGGGATGGAAACTGATTAGGACCGCGGCTCTCGCGCGTTCGTGCTTTACATGCGAGAGTCCGTGATTCAGCGGTACGACTGTCTGCTGTCATGTGCGAGAGCCGCTGTTCTAACGCTTTGTCCTACCCCGTGAGAATGTCCTACCCCGTAGCACAGAATGATAGTTGTAACCATCCATGTGTTCTACCTTATCAGATAATCCTGCCCATACGAACGAACGCGTATTTTTGATTATCAAAAATCGTACGACACACATAAGGGTAGCACAATTTCACGGGGTGAAGT
>JABJVR010007600.1:0-11360 GCA_025773905.1 Chitala chitala | reverse complement strand
CGTGAGATGATACAACATCGGTGCCTCCTCATGACGATTGGATTCGAACTTAAAGCTGTGACAACAGTAGCAATAAGGAAAGTGCCTGCACCTCTTCACCGTGCCAGTTGTATTGTTATGTGTTAAATAATAATTCAACAGTGAATACAAATTTAACAGGCTTTAATAAAGTAAAAATATAGTATCACACCAGCAGCCAACTTGATTAAACAGCAACATCAACAACCACTCTCTCTCTCTTCTCACGCTCCTCCTGATGCCAGATATTCCTGTGCAATCCAAATAAAACAGCACTGCCCAGCCCACCGGCTTCACTTGCTTTCCCACTTGAACTGAATATAAAACCAAACTAAAAACTGTACTGACTTTAATCATAAATTTCACTGTGACACAGTCGAGTGCACCTGAGGGCAATTGATGCAGCTGTGCAGGTGGAAATGTGCCACAAACATCTTCGGAGAACGGTTTGGGCCCCTTGTGTCGTCTGTGTGACGTGTCCGTCTTCGAACCCTAAGACACGACAGCTAGCGGAGATGCACCTCAGGGCAGAGGACATGGCTGAAAGGGAGAGGATCCTCTTTAAAAAAGTCAACGACCCAGAACCTGCGAACCTCATCATGCATGACAAACTTTACCAAAAAAAATTTTAAAAGGACTACCGTAATTACACACGACAGTTTACAGCCCCAAATCCTGACCCCAAACTGCCTCTCTAGAAAAAAGTGCTGCCATCTGGCAGTGCTGTGTTGGCCTCCAGTGAGAGGGCGTTTTATTGCATCTGATAAAAGTGCAATCGAAGCAGGACTAGAAAAATCGCAGCGAGGCTGCGGGCGAACTCTCTGGCGTGGCCACAATCCCAGGCCTCAACGAATCAAACGGCAGGAGACACGGTCGCCAGGTGCTGCGTCATCCACCGGCTCGTTTCGGAGCCAGATATGGAGGAGGAGAAAATTGTGCAGTACATCCCCATGACAGGAAGCTCAACAAACGCCAGTCCAGAAAGGTGACGTTAGAAGAGAAAAACTGCATTACAAAAATATGGAAAGGTTGACGTGGGTCACCAGGGCCTGCAGATGGCCCCTGGAATGTTCTACAGTCAAATGGAGGGATCGGGCCAGCCTGTAACTGCACCAGAGGTATCTGGGGTTACGAGTTTGTGTGGGGCAGAGACCCTGGCACCCGACTCATCCGCACACACTGATCTGGCTTCATGAGCCGAAACATGCAGGATGGTGTGTAACAGAACATCACCTCCATCCTGCTTTTGCCATGTGTTTTAGCCAGTACAAAATCCTCTATAATTTATTAGCACAGCTTTCAAAACAATATATATAAATATATGGACATGTTTACGTTTGAATGTTTTTTTTTTCAGATTTCACGCTGCACTTGTTGAATTTAATGACTCCAAACTCCTACAGCAATATATGGAAATTAAAGTCTTGCACTTTTAGGTTGTCTTTTAAAAAAACAATTTCAGACCAGCCAATTATTTTGTGTGTTCATTCATTCGAACCTTCTTCAAGGACTACCATCTACATAAAGATGTTTGCTTAACATGTGATGCGCTGTTTTGCTATGCAGAAAACACGTACACAGAAGCACATTTTTATGCTATCACAAGGATCACACTGATCTTTTTTTCCACCTGAAGTGCAGTGAAAAAATAAGAAGAACCTATGATAGGACTCCAGTTAGACACCTGCTCTTCCCATCTCACCCAAGTGTTAATGGGGTTTGGTAGGAATACGGGTGTCACAGATCCTTGACGCGTTAAATGCAAAACCTGTCAAACTTAGGCAAGATGCACCGAGATGATACGCGCTCACCAAAGTGAGTGCATGTGCTGCACAAGATAACGGTCTGCTACTGATGATGCCGCAGCGCAAATATGCAGCTTGTTTATTGCAATTTTGAAACACACTCCATGACCTGAGTCTGGAATAACTCCAGCAGTGAACAGAGTGCGGAGACGTTATTCCCTGCATTGCATGCCTGTAATGCAGCCACTGCGTGCCTTTCGAAAGAAAAAAATAATCTGTCCGCATTTCATATCCATGTTCGTGTGAAAGATGTCAAGGCATTTGTTTATGAGAGATGAGTTTCATTTGATGTTCCATTAAACGACGATTGCTTTGGACCGCAGATAAACAGACCAACAAATTTGCATTCTGATCTTTGTGTGGATGTCCTACAGCCTCTCATGCTAATGCAATTTATGACTCCTAATCGCAAGCAGACACAATTAAAAAACTGACAAGCAGCTAGGACCTCTTCAACAGTGTTTTAAAAAGACAAGGACATTAAAAAAGGCGGTTGTTTTGCAAGAGCAACCCCATAACCCTATTTTCTTGATGTACAGTCCATGGCAAACATCAGTTTCTGTACACTTTGGCTGCTCATTACCTGATGAGCAGCCCTCTGTCTTTCTGAGTCAAAGAGGTCTGTGTGCCTTCAGGTCCAGGCCCCAGGATAGGCAAGGAAGTGACCAGATGTGACATATTCAGGACAGGGGTCTCCATGCGGTGTAAACAGAGGACGAGGCTGCTGGAAAAAAAGCCCACGCATATCTCCAGAAGGAAGGAGAAGCGGTCATGGAACACCTTCATGTTTTAATTTCCTTTAGCAGGAGACTTTGAAAATATGCATTGGGTCTGGTACACGGATGTAGGCAACGAGAAAAGATCTCTGAAATCTACCTGTTTGATTTATTCTGCTCCTCCCGAAGGATGGAGTGGGTTTTGAGTAAAGCTGCAAGGAAGGCAACTTGCAAAAGAAAAATGAAAAGTAAGAAGGATAAGGGAAAAAAAATGTTCACTTCACAAAGTATTTGAGCAAAAGGTCTCTGAGGATTTTCAATTGCTTCAGCTTAGATGAATTTTCTTTCTTTAGTTTCCAGATCACTACCGGGGGCAAAAACAAGACATTTACACATGAGAGGAAACAAGGAAGTGAGAATTCTTGCTGTAAAAAAGGGGAATGGGAAATAATATTTCTGAGTATCACTAACTCTGCGATTAACCAACCCTGCCTCCAACAAACTTTTATTTAAATAAAAACAGACATTTCACTAAAAGTGTGTTACATCTATAGTTACAGTTTGTCCTGAAAAATGCAGATTTAATCTAGTGAGGTTGTGAAGTGGGTTCACTGCCAAAGCCTACTTCCCATCGTCATACCCTGTGCCTGTCACGCCCTATACTCTACACCAGGGTGTTTATTTTCCCCATGCTCTCTCCCTTTAATAGTTTCATTGCCTTCAATTATTCCTTATTTCTCTTCTCTTGTCTTGTCTTCACTATATATGCTCACTGTTTCACATTGGCTTTGTCTAAGGTTACATCCCATTGGCTAGTTCAACAGTTCCTGGCAATTTCTAGTGTTTTCCATAATTGATGGCACACAGTATTCCCATGCACCATCTGAAGTGTCAGTCCTGCTTAGACGTTCGGTTTTTCCACCACTCTGCCATATGTTGCCAACACTATAAATCTCAGAATCTGAAACCTACCCTGCCTTTAGGGACTCTCAGTTAGGGCTGGGAAACCACCCAACAGAAATTCACATCTTTCTTGTCGCAGGTGACAGATTTTTTTCTTTTCCTGCAGGTATTGTAGCTTACATTTTGAAAAATAATGAGAGATTGCTTCATCAGGATTCATCAAGGGGAAAGGCAAGCCTGGCTGGCCTGGTGGCTAATGGGTAGAACGTTGTGCTGGGATGTAGGCGCCTCCTGGTTCAAATCCCAGCCCAGGTGTGTTCTTGAGCAAGACACTCAGCATGTAACACATACGTGAAATGTTACAAGTTGCTTTGGACAAACGTGTCTGCTAAATGAATAAATGTAACTAACCATACAAGTGTAGTAATTATCATTTCAAGTGCAGATAGGCTTTGGCTCACTGCCTAGCATGATATGATCAAACACCAACATCTCCATAAAGTCTATGAAGGATTTACATGGTTGTATGCTTCTGGGATCTCCTGAGACATCTTGCCCTCTCAGGGACTAGTTCCAGGCTTCTGCACATGCTTCCTCCAGTGATGGGCACCACAGTGCCCATTAACCTACCACATTGTCAGCAGTCTACATGCGCTGTGGAGTTGTTTTCACAATGTTATTTACAACACAGTCGAGCTGGTTACGCTACAAGCAGTGTTATTTTACATTAACTGTAAGGATTAACAAAGCTCAGACTGAATAATGCCAACTGGTATTTCTGGCTAGCTGTTAAGCAGATTGCTGAACCACAGACAATAATGACAATCTGTATTATCCCCTAGAAGATGTACAGCTTTTCTGGTTCTATGAGGTAGCAAAAGGCTTACAAAAGCAGACAACAGTGCCTGCTTTTAAATCTGCCTTTTGACCACCTTCATGGTGAACCGAAGTGTAATGCGCGAGTCCATACAGTCAGACAGCTAGCCCCTCATCTATGACCAAGAGAAAGTGCACTGGCCAAGCAGAACCAGAGCCAAAACATTCCTGTCATTTTTTCAAACAAAACTCCTCAGCTTCAGAAGTTCAGTTTTATTATTGGTTATTAAATGTGATTTGCAGGTGGAATACTTCACAGTCAAAATATGCCAACCTTTTTTCTTTCGGCACACGAATGGCTTGAAAGATACAATTGATTTTTGAAAGAACGTCCCTGTACTCCAGCCTTTGAGTGGCAGGTGCAAATGTAACCTGAGGCCAGGTCCTCCACAGAGCTCGAGGTGTGTTTACAGTGCACCTGTATATTCTCAAAAAAGCTTCTTGCAGTGCTCAGCACCTTAAAAGAGCAGTAAGGTGGTTTGGAGGGAGTAGCAGGCCAATAGGCATGCTTTCTAATGTCTGTTGGTCCTAATACCACCTGAGACTTCCATCATCACCCTGGGTGAAGAAGGATTGAACCCAAGCCATGTAATGTGCTGACTGTGGCCAGATGTTCCACAGTAGAAACTTCATCATTCTGTTATGGACCATAAGGCAAAACAGGAAGAAATGACACAGGAGACAACATGTCAGGATCACTTATGTTAGCAAAAAAGGGATTTATAGGATAGAAAAAAGAAAGCAGGGAGCAGTCAGTGTGAGTCCAGGAAACACCTGCCATTGTTTATCAAAAACACAGAACCTTAAACAAGCTCAGCCTTATAACTTCAGGGTCGGGGATCTGAGGGCAGCCGGAGCTCAGCAATGAAGCAGAAAGAGCTGCAACAAAGGTCATGCTGAAGTTCACAGCTTCTGGGAGAGGATACTTTTACAGATGAATCACACCCACTTATAAATATTCATGTGTTACCTCTACAGCCAAGGACACCATCGCCAGCTCTGGGGTTAAATCATTGCTGTGTCGGATTCCACTGACGCGCACTGGGCCTGGCGCCAGTGACCGTGAGCGTGTAGCTAGGATCTGTGCAGCGAGGACGACTTCAACTGTATGTTCCTCATTTTTTTTCCCAAGTACCACTCTTCAGAAGCTCTGCTCACCTGTCATGGAGCTGATGGACAGCTGTTGAACTGCCAGACAAAGTGCCGGTACTTTCATCAGTATGGTGCTCCCAGTGGGTTACAATCCTGCACCGTGTTAGTTCCATCTCTGTAAGTACCGTGCCGGTGCTCGTTTCACTCCTCTGTCCTACTGGCCACCTCATTTTCTGATGAGGGCCTTGCCACTAATAACAGGGGCTTCCACTGAATCTCAAAACGCCCTTCATAATGAGCCAAATAACAGCTTTTTAACTTCAAAGCCAGGACAGTTCCTCTTTCTGTCACGCATATAAAACCTGCATATATAAAGCACACTGTGTGAGCATCATGCACACTGTCTGCTTTGAGCAAGGGAACTTAATAAACCTTGGATTTTTTTACAAGTGTCAGAAGCCTTCCTGATTTCACCGCACTATTCCATATGGATGTGAGGATTCTTTGTTTTTTCTGATCATCTGCCTTCAAATTCCCTGATCTGCCAAGCTGTAAAAGTGAAGTTTAAAGGTGTGCTTTCTTCGAGAGAGCTTAATTCTTAGGTGTCATGCCTGCAATGAACCGCGGAACAAGCCTGCCATGGACTTGAACAAATCATGCCCGCAAACTTAAGGTGTCACAACTCACATGTTAAATGCAGCACTAACACACACTTTCAGAAAAAAAGCGTTATATAAAACATTACTCTGATCTGTGTTTTATGTAAGTTGATATATGTGCAAAGATTAATCAAAGGTGTCTCACAATGGTTCCTTATGACTGCCGGTATTTTGCATTTCCTGTTCAAACTAATTCAACTCAAATGGGCGTCTAAGGTCTCATATTTCAGCAGCCAGACGCATAGTTTATTTTAAATATGAAACTTACCTCATACATTGAGACAAACCAAGTATTTTAAATTGATAATATGTATGTGGCCCAGGTGGCTATTTAGTAGAGCAGTGGCTAAGTCATGTTTGCCTGGGGCTTGTCTGTTGCTTTGTTATAAAACTCCTTTTCAGCACAAAAATACTCAGGGCTGAAGCCCCGAATGATCAGACCTAACGACCCCACTGATCTCGCCTCTCTTTTATTTTTTATGTAAAAATTTTCAGCAATTACACTGAAAGAGGTTTTACCTATTCACACCAATTTAATCAGTGACTGGGCTTGCAATATTTTATGGAGTAGACAAATTGATGTTCACCATTAAAATAGCTAACTTCTCCAATTTAGTGAGCTTCAAGTCATTATACTTTAATTATAGTTTTAACTACATATGCTGATTTGAAGGTAGGTGTCCACAGCGTGTAGCACGACTGCTGTTGTACCCTGAGCCGTGATACTGACTTTGTCCTCAGTTCTCTTTGTAGAGTTTACAGTTTCTCCCTGCACATAAGTGCATTCCATTCAGGTGTTCCAATGTTCTCTCACAAACAGAAGGCATTTGACTCTGGTGAATTAGAGTGAAAAATGCAGTATGAGCATTTTCATGTATGTCAACTCAATGGTAGGCTCACATTCCATTTTGGGGTACGCTCTGTCTTTAGCATTAATTATTGAGTCAAGATTCCCTGCAAAGTTGAGTGAGCAGTTAGGTACTTAACTGGTTTAGTCATGAGGCATCCACAAAACTAATTTTAAACAGATTAATAAAACAATTAAGCCCCCAAAATCTCGTGAGCCTAAGAATTTGGCTGCATAATCAACGATCCAGAATCAACAGCACAATACTTTCATGGCTTGTAATCACAACCTATCAACTAAGTCAGTTGCCTCATTTAGGTGTAAATGATGCTTTGCCATTTTAATATAGACTTTAACATGCTGCTCCATAACTACATGTAACATCTCGCAAAGAATAACATTACAATGTTTTCCCATGTTGGTGTTTTTATTAAACAATAGGCTATGAATGATGGTGGCATTAGGATCAAAATCATAAATAAAATCAAATGTAATAATTTTTTCTTTCACACCTTGTCAGATTAATGTGCCCATTACAAAAGTTGTTACACTGGACAATGAACAAAAACGATGGGCTGCCATTAATAATTTAAGAAAACGTGATATTTAAGACTTCTTGTGTAATGATGTGAAAGTGCTGCCTTGTGAATCCCCAGTAACCAGGACAAGAACACGATTAGTCCCCCAAACGGGAGACTTGGGTCTTCAGATAATCGGGCTAATCGTTTTGTGTGGTAACTCTGTGAGGGCTTGCGAGCTGGAGTCCCGGTCACAGCTGCTTTGATGCCGTATATTATAATGAAAGTTTCACTTTATATCTTTTGCAATAGTGAGTACTCTAGGGTTTTAATATTTTATTGCCGAGTGTAATTGTGTATTTTAATTTTATTGCGCTAAATTCACAGAATAATCCCAGCCAAAGCCCTTTGAGTCCCTTGATTCGCCGACTGGCACGCTGCTTTACCGACATAACGAGCCAAGTTTCCTCCACAGGCTGCGGCGAGCACGCGACCGCGCACCGACCTTTGAAGTGCGTTACTGTCTCCACATAGAAAGGAACAAATATGAGCTCTGGTCGGCTGTTATCAAACTAACGCGAATCCGTTATAACGGTATAAATGCAGGAACACGCCGTTTGATTTCATTGCATCCTCCTTCGCTTCTGTCAACAAAAACGGGAAGCTGTATGCACCACTCGTACTACATCCATTTGGTGGAGGAAGATGAATACGAGCTATAAGAAGACCAAGAATAAACAAAAAACGTAATTTTTTTTAGCTGTTCTGAGCTACTGCATATACTCACTCAAAGCGCTCTTTACCATGGACATTTACTTTTCAGTTTGAGCGAAAATAAAATTATGCATTTGAATTCACAGACTGGAGTTAATGGAGAGTCTTGCACAGCCCGATCTGGGTTTTGCAAACATTCGATAAAATGTCAAATCAACTGGGAAACCGCTTCAAAAAGCCGACCGAAGAGACAGCGCTGGCGACACTGTCTTGTTTGGTCATAATGTAATTAAAACTACACATTGCGGTCCCCAAGACCAAACAATAGCAAACCCCAGAAACAACACCGCGCGAGATCAAAAGCGTGTCTGATAAAACTAAAGGCGCGTGATACCAAGATTAACTCTTTGGAGTAATTAATGTTAATTGTAGCAGCTCCAGCAGGCAGAGCAAACACATGTTAAACACATGAGCAAATATGTCATCTTCCACTAAGTACCCAAATTAACTTCTGCTTCTTAATGGATTACCATGTTTTAGGGGCCTAACTACACTAACTCTGCTCACCACCCATCTTGCAACCCCTGGCGAACCAGATGCAGCAACAGAAGATCCTAAGCACTAGAACCTCCAACATGGGGCTCCCACACAATGAAGGGAAAGGGCACCAGGAGACTCCAAGGGCCCAGAAATAGGAACCACTAAGATGCCCTAACATTAACACTTTCACTGCTTCAAGAGCCAGTAAATGTGTTGGTTTTCATGGTTGCCAGAGCTTGATCTGAATCCCTGTGTGTGTGGAATTTTGTTTAGTTAATGTGGCTTACTTGGTACAAATCAACAGGGTTCTGTGCTGTGTTTTTGTCTAAATTAGTAGGCTCTGTTCTTGTAGTTTTGAAGAATGATTCAAATTTGGCCTATACTGCGTGGCATACCCCTGTCTTGGCCAGAGTCCACCTTCAGGCCTCCTCCATCCACAGAAACATCCTGTTTACCTCATTACTAAGAAATGTGAGCTGGAATGCCCTTCACTCAACACTGCACTTAATACAAACATGCCTGCCCTTCACTGATGTGATCAAAGGCAAACGCAATGCAGATTTTAATTATCAAAAAGCATCCAAAAATTCTACAGCTGGAGTGACAGCTCAACACTTGTGCAATTTCATTACTGACACCGCTTGGGGAAAAACAACGTGTGATGTTTGGCTTTGTTTTAACCCTTCCTGTCATTCTGCCATTGCACAGGCTTCCCCCTGCTTCTTCACCACAAGGATGTGGTCCGTAAACTGCTGGGCTTCATCTGCAGTGCGGCAACTTGCACTTCTCCCAAAGTCTGAACAGCTATAAAATCTTGCAGCTCAGCAAGATTGTTCAGAATTGGCCAAAATGTGTAGTACAAAGAATGGTAGGTGTTCATATTCTGCAGCGATAAGCAGTGGCCTGATGGAGGAGAAACCGCAAAAAACACATGTGGGACCAGTTAAAGTGGCTACAGCTTGGAGTAACATCAGGTAACTAACTAAGGTGGGGGAGGAAGGATAACACAGATTCCCTGAAGAAGGATGGATTCCAGGCACTGACTGGAAACCCAGGTTCCTGCTTTCAGTCTGCCAGTTCAACTGCTCATCAGCAGGTATTAGCAGATGGGAGGAGGGTCAGCCTCACCCAATGACCTCTGACCCATCTTGGCAGCCATTTCCACCCCATTTTACCATGTGCTATTCTATGGATCAGCAAACTTTGGAATAATATTTGTTTCCACCCTGTCTTTAATGAGCACATCCCACAAACTCACCACTTCGGGCTGGTTTCATACTGTGCCCAGTAACCAAACAGCTCCCCAAAGTCTCACATTCTCCATTTTTGGCGTCAGAGTAGCACCCGCCCCATCTTACCCGCAGGTAATAAACAGAGTAGAACAACCAGAGAAATTCAGCAGAGGGCTCCCATGTGTGTCTGTGCAGCTCAGGGAAGGCTCCCCTTCGCAGTTTAACTGCCAGGCTCAGGACTGGCTCCCTGCCCAGATGCGTAAAGTACCAGGTCTCTTCACCAGTCGTACTTCACTGACAAGTGCCAAAGTAGTGCCAGCTGCATTACACTATTACAGCATCTACATCCATGACCCATTTTTTAAATTGATCACCTTTGCAGTTTATTGTGGGATTTTTTAAAGAATATACATATATATATATATATATATATATATATATATATACACATACTGTATTTCTTAATTTATCCAGATCTGTTTGAAGGCATTTATTCATTTTCACTCACCTTAGATGTTTTCTAATTAAAGCCAATGGGCCAGTCAATCATTAGCTCAATTTCACACTGTTTGTTCTACCCTTTGATTGGCTAATAAATATTAAAATCATATTTCACTCAGCAAGTCCCTGCCAGTTTTCATACATATCATTGACTGCAGGTGTTACAACATGTAGAAAATTTATTGGTATTCCCGTTTCACACAGAGAGAAGACCAAGCCAATTACATGAGACTGATGGCTAGTCTAGGAGGTTTAGCAACTTTATCCCCAAGGACTCCTCAGTATGGGATACGCTTGACTGCCCTCAAGTACTTAAAGATGTCCTTGGTATATCCGGGGGTTGGTCAGGAAGCAGTCAGCACAGTCTTCCTTTGCAGAATCAAATTCATTGGTTATCCATAGGGTGAGCCACAGGGCTTATGATCAATACACAGCAAATCCCAGGACAACCAATGAGAGGAAAGCACACAGTAAGGCACTACAGCAGCCCAGAGTGCAGACAGGTGCATGCGAGATGTCTCGAAATACAGATTCCTTCAGGAGAATCATAACATTCTATTAAAAGATACAAAAGGTAAGTATTCGCAGTGAGTCTTTGGCAAGAAAATACATTTAAAAGTAGACCCAGAAGGCAACAGTGCCATGATCAAAAGGAACGGCTACACTTCACATCAGCATGTCCATGTAAGAGCAAGACAATATTGTTAAAGTGACCCTTTCATGATGAGAGTTACACAGACCCCCCCCCCTTCCACCCACCTCATCCTCAGCATCATCGCTGGTGTTAGAGCTCAGGACTTCACAGAGAGACCCCATTACATCCCCTTTGGAGAGACGTCCCCTGGGCGACCCTAAGGCGGAGATGTCTGAAAGCCCCCCCACCCCCCCACCCCCCTAAAAACTCAATTGAAGATGCAAACCCCCAAAGGGGGGGGGGGG
>JABJVR010007598.1:0-47924 GCA_025773905.1 Chitala chitala | reverse complement strand
ATAAAGAAAATCTACTTATATACTTATATGTATATATAAAGGAAATCAAGAAAAGGATTTAGTTTTGAAGCCTATGTACGGCCTACTGTATAAAAGGAGCTTTCCTTATCATAATTATCATAATTAAGATCACACTCAAAGTCTTCATTATTCTAAACAGTCTTTGTTTTATGAAGTGTTTGAGTGGTGTCTCTTTGAAGAATGATCTTAGCAGAGGTCTGGCTCCTCAGCTCCAAGCCGAAAGACGCTGCCTTGTCCCTTCTACTGAGGTGGTCCATTCATCAAAGGAGCTCCACTAAAAGCCTGAAGACGCAAACCATTTTGGACATTTACCTGTAATCCTGCAAGAAATTTGGGAAGAAAACAAACCTTTCACGGGAAGCACCTTTGAACTTGTGGCACAGTGATCAAACCAAATCAAACCTGTGCGGGCATGGATTGGGTTTCATTCAAGAATAATTCCATGCTCCTGGAATGTTTCATATTCAACACATGGCTCAAGCCAACCTCTTTTTTTCCATCCCAAAGCTCTACAGGAAAGAACTTTATTCCCCAACCCCCAATGTCTGTGCTATGGCATCATTGTTTTCCCTCCACGTGTGTTTCTTCCGGACCGCCATTGGAATCGGTTCTCTTTCACCACGAGCCTTGGGCGTCAGAGGTGTCAGAGAATGTATGAAGGAACCCGTCCGTCCTTCACACGGGGCAGGCAGCCAATCCCCCACCTCTCACAACACCATGCGGCGGATGCAATCGACACGTTGTATTTCCGAGGATGCGCAGCTTGTCTGGGACAGCTCTGTGTGCTATTAATGGGTACTCCATGCCAAAAATGCATGTGCACATTCACACGTGCCGCCTCCCTCTCACCGTCAGTAATGTGACGCTAAAGCACGCTGTACTGTATGACTGGTTACTGTAAACCTGGAAACTTACATGCTGTCATTTTCATCCAACAGCCCAGTGGTCTTGGCCTTCAGCTCCCTAGACAAAGAGACAAGTCTTCCTGAATGCAGCCTCACTGTATCACTGCAGCCATCAGTTTATCTATCACTTTAAGACTGAATCTAATGCCAAAAACAGCCCCTGATCTCTCCCTTCTGTATGGTCTCGAATTCTGTTATGTGACAAATACAAGTTTGCTAAGGGTCAAAACCCCAGCAACACATGTATATCCTGTATATACTTGAACTTTCTAAGCATCAGATCAGTAAAAGACCTTGAGTGCGAGTCATGTGGCAGAGCCGTTTTGAGCATTTGACAACTTGAATGGAGAGAAACTATCCCTAACGTGAAAAGTTTTGTGCATCTCTCAGCGATTCTGTCACAAAGTCAGGATTTTGCAAATGGAATATGTGGAAAGGGGAAAGAAAGTGTTTTATGAGGTAAGGAAGTGAGCTGAGTGCCAGAAGTACAAATCAAAAACTAAATAATAAAGTCCCCCTGTGTTTTTCAATCTTGACATGGGATGTTTGTCTTATTCATGGAACACAAAGCAAGGGTTTAAATATAAATTATGCATAATGTTTACTCAGACAGGAGGCATTCATTTCATAAAACATTTCTGTTCTGAAGCGAAATGTTATTAAATGTTGAACTGGACCGAAGGATATTTAAAATACTATCGATGGGACTTACATCCCATCGTAAGTTTGTTGAACTTGGAGGTTGACAGACCAAACTGAGTGTTTATAAAACTAATGGAAAGAGCAACTGGCTCTCAGTGACCAAGTTTGTGGAGTCCTGTTGAATGGCCATTGTTTTGTCTAATGGTCATCATCCAGGAAGTCTGTGGGTCATGCCGACCGATCAGTCTGTAGGACAAGGGATGAGAGAAGCTGATGCAAAGGTTAAAACACAGTCAATGGAGGGCTGCTTTGATGAATGATCTTGTTAACTGGTAAGTCTATGACCTGTGAAAGAAGGTCATCTTGCTCAATGTTCAGTGTTTTATTTTCAAGTGAGTCATAACTCTACTGACTGTTTAGTTTGGGTTAGTCCTTACTTCACATCAGTATAAATGTCATTTATTATGCCATTGATTCTTACTATGTCCCTGTTTAGTTTGGGCCAGTCTGGATGTTCTAAAAGTCTTGATGTTTTGTCTTGGCATAGCTCTGTGTATTTTGGGCTAGGCCTTTTTTAACATGAGTGTTAATAAAATTTGCTTTGGGCACGACCCTTGTTTGACCCAGGCACTTCACAGTACTCCCTGCCCAGTTACAGGGCACTGCCAGCATATGCTGCTAGGTGAAGGACCTTGAAAGGGGGCTTCATCTAAAATGAATTGCTGTTCGCATTATGTGCTGATTTAAGATTTTTAAAATATGACACCATCTATCATCACCATGTGCCAGACCATTGACCACATGTCCAAGTAGGGACACTTTTAGGGTTGCCACGTGACCTTAGGCTGCCCTTGGCATTTGTCAGGGTTAGAAATAGAAAGAGTAAGCAGAATGCAGCATAGTAAGTGAAACATGCTACATGTTTTGTAAATTATGACTTACTGAAACCTTGAAAGGGAACTGATCTTTTAGAGATCGGTGTCACATGCTGTGTCTTGGCTCTTACCGTATCTGTCTTGACATCAATGGCATACCGGCAAATAAAATCTAATTTGGCTGGGGGAGCTTGTATGTATGTAAGGGGCTGCAGTCCTTTGCCTCCAACCACTCTGCACCATGAACAAAACATGCGCGCATGGTTTCAATGAAAAGTCGAACCAGCCATGCATTACTGGGATAAATGCTTATAATGAGTGATGAAACAATTCTCTAGCAACCCTCCTACCTCTGTCTTTAGACTGGTCATGCCAGTTAATTAGGCTGTCATATGTGGAGAAAGTTAAGTAATAAATTAGCGTAAAAGGTGATGAATGGCAATGTACGGAGTCATAAAATGGTAATTTTAACTGGAGTTTAAATGGATCAAGAAAGAATCGTAATATGGAACATTTATGAAACGCCAATATAACGCTAAAATATTTGCTCAAGGTTTTGGTTTGTTATTATATTACAAAATTAGTTTTTTTGGTCACAACAAAACATTATTGTTACAATGTTGATACAACACAAATACCACGGATATTATTTTACTTGTACATAATCAGTGACAAATTCATACTCCTGTCTAAATTCCACATATGCATATGTCTGCTTGAAGCAAACCCATGTAATGTTCAAGGCCTGGCCCCAGCATGCAAAAATATTCTACTGCTGAGGAAGGTAAAATGTTTCTCTGCTGAGGTCAGAAAACTCAACAGGACGGGCAGTGAACCTGGAAAGCGAAAGAAAACGGGTCCCTCCGCCTCTTGGTCATCCTGTGTCATCATACCACTCAGCCTTCTCCTCAGCTCCAACGGAGCCACACTTCCAGAAAACTCTACCAGCAGCCAAGAAAAGCATGCTAGCTGAATAAATGTTCTCTCGTTCTCTGGTAACTCAGTTCTATTGCTTCACATTAGGCATGGAAATTTATCATTTTTACTGAGCTTTTCATGAAGATGTCCAGGGTCTTTTTCTTTATCTAGAAATCTTTCTATGTGTAAATTAAATGCTTACCTACTATGATCCTGATTTCTAATATTGCAGCAAAAAATATCCTGTCAGCTAACTTTGAAAATCAAACCTGCTCTTAATTCCTCCCATAGGAACAAAGAAAAGGAAAGGGTAGGAGCAGGACTAGAAAGTCAAGTTCCAAGGTCTTTGATTTGTGTTTGAAGATGAATTTTGGGTGCTTGTGTCTTGGGGAGGGGCAGTGATTTCTGAACCCTGTCCAGAACAATCAGATTGTTGGTCTAATCCTCCTGCTGTTTGAATACAGGCAGAGGCCAGACTTGGTCATGCATGGCAATGATGCTTTGGGGGAGGAGAGGTGGTTGTCATTTTGTGTGTCCAGTCTAATGGAGGGAAGAGGTGCTCAACCTCTCAAGAGCACAAAAAGTCTCCCTCCACTTCCTCCTCTTGCAGAGGGGATCCCCTGAGGGCCAACATTCCCAGTGTGATGCGTAGAGAAGTGACAGCTAACAGAAAGAGGTTGCTGCAGGGGCGTGACGCATACTTTTGGATTTACACCATGTTCTGGTGTTGTGGTCAGAGTGGTCTAACACAAACCTTTATTTCCAGGAAAAATAAATAAATAAAAGTCTGGTTTAGATGTAAAATTAGCTCAAAAGTGATGGACTGGGTTTGTGTAAAAGCCAGAACAATATGTGGTGATACATGTTTTATAGATTCTTACATAAAGGACACTACACCACATGCTATGCTATATACATAAGCCCACCATTCCAAATAGATGGGTCCAGCTCAATGTTTCAGTGTGAAGATCTTCAGAACAATGTGTCCAGTATAATGTTCCATTATCTACAACAGTACATGTGAGTAGCAGTGCTTACAAAAACCATTGGTTATACATTTGTTTCTCTTAAAAATAGTTGTGTTACTGGAAATTGATGATAAAAAACTAATATTTTCAGTACCTAAAATACTAACTTCCTAATACAAAATCAGTTATTCGTAAATATAGAAACACCATGGCTTTTGCTTTCTAGATCCAGGTTCTGAAGGTCAAGGAAACTGGTCTACAGTTTTTTTTTTTTTTTGGAGTAGTAGATGTGAAATAACATCTGAACAAAAGATACATTCCGTATTTCGACCATGACACAAACTACTTTACGTGCTGCAAACTGCTGTCAGTGATAATAGTACAGTACTCCTTGATGGACTGGCTTTTCTCCATTCACTTGATTCCAGAGGTAACTGAAGTGAGGTGATCTGGCCTTTGGAACCTTGTGTCAATCTGGACTGTGGAGGGCAGTGCTGCAGAGCTGTGCGAACATGTGTTTTCAGTTATCGCTGGTGAGTTATCTCAGAGGTCAGAGGTCAGAAATTGTGGCGATGAGACAGATAGAGCAGCGTGTTGGGTTACAAATGAAGTGTAGGTGGGGTGGAGTGGGTGCAAATGAGCAACAGATACAAACTAACCACCTGCTTTGGAATGAGCCAGGGAAGAGGTTCAATGATTGGAGAAATACTTGTGACAAAATATTTCTATATCTGGTTCCTATTGAGGAAACCACTACATGGATTTTAGCAGTTAATGATTAGTTTCACTGCACATACAGGTGTATAAATAGATGAAAAAAAGAAATTAAAAAATTATCTTAGAAAGCCGTGTGCATATATTACTACATTACATTAGTTTTGAGACACGTTCTACATGTTTCATGCTTGAATGCATAAAATACAGCAGGGAAGAGCTACAGCCTCAAAATAGAGCAATCTTTCTGTATGAGATTAAACAATGGCCATTGGTGTTTTTATTCTCAGCTTCAAGTCTCTGGCACACCCTAACAGATGAACAAGCCAAGCAGCTTTTAAAACAACGTTGCAGCATGTTAGTCCTCTCAAAGGATACTCCACTGGGTGTCTTTGCTCTCAGGCTGAGTGCGTTGTTGACACTGGGCTGTCACACCAATGGTGAGAGGAGAAACCCCACTAACACCCCTGCCGCTAAGCCAAGCCAAACCTCTTGGAGACCTGGGATCAAAGAGAGGCCAAGGACTCGAGTGGAGCGCCAAGGGCCTGTCACAACTCCTCTCTCTCTCCAAGGCCAGTGGTGTGTAAACAGTACAGCAGTTACAGGACAGCACATGTATCCGAAGTTATCAGCAGCAGCATCTCTTCCAAGAGGATGCTGTTGAACAACAGCAGAGATATTTAGCACTGCCTGCTTCTGTTAAACGCGTAAATAATTTCAGCTTTTAGGCAACCGCCTCTTAAATGATTATGACATCAGTTGTTCCAGGGCCTTTGCTAAACAGAGAGTTGTCCATCAAGAGATGGCTCGCGCAGATGTGTACATGCCAAGGCTACACTTTGCTTTGCAGCACAACTCCAGGTTTATACAAATGGGATCAGAAGTTTTATGAGGAAACACACAGTTTAACATCTGACCCGTAACTAACATAACCACACAAATCATGACACAGTTTTATTGTTATCACATTACACCACAGTTATTAATCATACTACTGATATATTTATTTGCCCTAGAGAATTTCCTTCCCCGATTTCATTGGTGAAATTTCATAATTTGTTAGTCACCCAGAAAAAGATTGTTTATCCTTCTTCTAATGTTTACTTGGGAATGTTAATACATGCAGTTCTTACTTACCAACAGCAGAAAGTTTTTCTTTCCACACTAATATAGTCAGATATTTTAATATTGTGCTGAAAAACATCAGCTTAACCTTCACGCTAAATATGCATCTGTATCTTGCAATAAAAGTTTCAGTTTGAGTCTATGGGCCCGTATGGTTGCACGTGTTTGTTCGCGTGACTCTGTGTGTGTTTGTGTGTGTTAGTATATGGTGTTCAAGCTGGCCTTTGGGTGCCCTTCTCAAACTGTTGCAAGCCCAGCATCCTGTGAGCCTCTATTCCCATAATTCTCCACTGTGTCCCTAACTCTCACGAGTCTGGCATGTTAACAGCATCCCATCCTGTGCACACTTGGACACCTCATCCTCAGAAATGGCGCCCAAAGCTGCTGTAACAGACAAAAATGTTGTTTCCAGTCATCACATCCTCCAACGCTCTACGAGTGTATAAAAACTCCCAGAGGCACGCAGTTTAAAGAGTGAGCACACTACGTCAAGACCTGTCCTGACTGAGCATAGCCTGAAGCATCTCCAAAAAAGAGGCCTGTGCTTCTCCAGCTCCTAAAAAATATATTGTATTTATATTGCAAATATAAAACAGTCTGAGGTGTTCAGTAATAAAGGAGACTGAAAGCAATATCCCTGGGTAAAATTGACTTCTTCCCTGCTCATGGGCTGGCTCTGTTCATGTCATTTTTGTAGAGTAATATACAACCAGTCGCCAACTGTGGTGTCCATTACCGATTAATAATTCATACAGCTGCTTTATTTCTTCACTTTGAGGGGACACTGGGTGATTTTAATAAACTGGTAATGATCGCTGTATTAAATAAATAAAAGCAGATGGTCTTTGATGGATGTGAGGAACCAGATCATTGGATGTGTGTTTTCTAGGGGAGTGAGTGTGGCATTCATGAGTTCGTTCTACAGTGAGTTGGAGTGGGTGGGGCTTTGCACACATTTATTCTGTGTTAAATGGGCAGAGCTCAGAATTAACATGCCGTGGAAGCTGCTTCTTCTAGCCATCATAGATATTAAACAGCATATTGACTAAATTATTCCACCAATTGCCACAGGTCTGATGAAGACCAGTAACATCCATAGCATCCCTCACATTTTTTGAGTAGGGTGAAAGGACAGTATTCTATACTTTCATTAATTCATCTGTATTAAACAAACACCTTATATAGAGTTTCTGGCAATTCTATGGAGGCTGTCCCAGGAAGTGCTTTTTTAACAATTATAACTGTTATTTTTGTTGATGCATGTGTCAAGTGTAATTAGTGCTACAATGATAATGATGACAATTGATTGCATTTATACAGTGCGGGGGCTAGAAGCTCAAATTGTCGAGAACTCAGGGATTGACGATTTTAGTCCCGGAGGAGATCGTAATTAATTAGCCACGTCTGAGCTGTTGATCGAACACATCACAAGAGGTGAAGGAGAAAAAAAGGCAGGGAGAAAGGGATGCAGAAAGGGGGGCACTGAGAATGATGTTCATGGAGGAGGGAGAGGACCAGTGAAGTAACTAAAAGAAGAGCAGTTTCGCTGCTCCAAGAACTGCAGCTGGACAAAATGATGCAGCCTGCTCCATACAGCACACTATCATCTTATTTTCAAACACATTTAAGTTGTTTGTGTCGCCGATTATTTCTGAGTACTATACCACATTAAGCAGTTACAGTAGAGCTATAAAGGCTCTCATCAGCCACACGGGAGGCCTTAACTCACACCTGTGAAAACTCGATCAGATGAAGGGGTGGAACACAATTCCCTGAGGGCTGCTTGAACACATGTTTTCATTCCAAACCATTCCCCTGGCTTAGCTGTTCTCATTAGCACTTAATTGTCTTTACTATTTATAAGCACAGTATGCATTTCCACTGCCAAAAAACAGCAGTAAGATAAAATATTTCTGATATACAGGACAAAACAGTTGTAGTCCCTCAGCTATAATGGGCTGGATGCTTTTCCTTTTATGTCTTCCCCTTGACCTTTGGCCTTTGTGTGTCTGCTCTGCAGGGCTACCCTTCTGCTGTGATATTCTTTCTGGGACAATCAGGCTTAAGTCTGGTGTCACAGCAGGGTTGGGGAGGTGTTAATGGAGTATAATCGCTGAATTTGTGAATAATTCAGAGGAAACGGTGATGGGTTAGGTCAAGTCTTCACTCAAACACAGCTCACTATCTCTTGTTTATTGTGTTCAGCACATGCGGCCCCCTTGGCCATAAGCAATGAATGCCAGACCAACGCAGTAACCAGATCGTTTTGTTTTGCTACAGTTTAATAGGGCTGAAAACGCACACAGCTCACGCTCAGAAGGGGTGACTCACTGCCCGCCTCGCTCCTTTTCCTGACCCCTGTGGAAACCTCCAGGAGTTCAAACACATGGTCCACAACTAGGCCTGGCTGTGGCAAACATAGTGAGGTCCTGTCTGAAGTCTCCTATGTCACAGAGACATCGCTCACAGTTGTGGGGTCACAGTAAAGCATGCAGACGTGCTCTTAATGGAGCACATTAACATGGTTTACATTGCTGTCCAGGATGCTGACTCCCAAATGCCCTGTGTACAGCTGGACACGTCATCATAGCTGATTTCCAATGTCAACTACATTCAGCGACAAACAAGCACAGCTGGGAATAAGTCTGCTTTGGCAGTAAGGATCACTACGCACCATGTTCAGCCCCATCTAAAGTAAAGAGACAGAACAAGAAGAATGCAACATTAGCACTCACTCGTGTCAGTGTGAAAGCAGTTGTGACAGCAAGGAACGTGATTCTGAAAGACAGATGTACACAAGAAGGCAGTATGAAGAGGCTAATCCAGTGGAGAAAGGCCACACTGCCCTTCAGAAGGAAGTGCCCAGGCTTATCTGTGTAATTATACCAACTGATAATAAATTCATCACTAATACCATGGGTAAAAATATGCAAACTTCTGGTGAAAATGGTATGTAGAATAAATTGACAGGATGTTTTACTTTCATACTATTGATCTAGTTTTGTTCATCAGTGTTGTCGTTCTCTAGACGTTTTAAGTTAATGACATTCAAAAAAACCATTGCTTTCGTTTGCACTGCACCATCCCCTCACACACTCACACAGACACCCACAAACATGCGCACACAAACACACACACACATACACAGTCTTTGCCTCTCCCTCACAAACATTGTCACAAGCATTCACTCTCTCACAGATATGCATTCAGCAAAGCTCGTCCATGGTTTGTATTTGCCTTTAAAGTTTGTGGTAACTTAATAAATGACAGACTGTGTCAGCCTTTGAAAATCACAGCGTTCATGTTAGCAGTTTATTTGCTGACCTATCAAAACAGGTTTTGTGGAGGGATGATGGAGTGGATTTACCATGTGATCCTGAGCAAGTAAGATGTTGTGAGGACTCACCGCCCTCTTACAAAGTTTTCACAGATTCAGAGCCCTGAACCACCACCCCCCCATCATCTAATTAGGCATTATGTGGGGTGTCCAAATTGGGTCCTGACTTTATGGGTGTTTTTGTTCTTCCTTTCATTTTTCTGGGAGCTGTAACAATGAACACAGAAAAGTGAAGAGAAAGAATAAAAAGAGTGAAAAGGCAGGGATGGTGGAAATGGAGGCCAGGCCTTTTATTGCTTTATTGCTTCCTCCGTGAGAGCGTTCGGTCAGCAGGAAGCTGGGGGAACCACGTTGGGCGAGGGGTGGAGTAATCCCAGCCTTCCAGGGCGAAGATGGCCCCTGTCTCCTGGGTTCTTGTCATTAGTCCACTAATTAATGCTGCTTTGACTAGGGTCGTTTTAATTAGGACTTGTTTTTCAGTGTCTCATCACACCCCACCCCCAAACATCTTCACCAACATCACCACTTATTTGTTCCCTTTGGTTGAAGAGGGTTAAGGAGTGAAGGAGGGGGGTCGGGAATTCTGCAGAGTCCAGCAGAATTCTGAGGACTCCTGCTGGGCAAGACTCATAAGAGAAGGAGGTGCTGATGAAGCTACCATGAGATGAAAAATGTCTGTTGCATCTCCCTCTCTGAAGGTCATAATACAGTTTCCTATTCATCATTTCTTATATTTGTATCCCTATACAGTAGCTCCCTTTGTGGACAGTTGGATGGACTGAAGACCACTTGAATTAAATAATATTCAATGAGGTTGTTTACATCTCCTTTCCAGCTCCTGATTTACTGGTTGAAAAAACTCTCATAAGAGCACGATTTATGAGCAAAATGAAATTTCTACAGTTAATTACAGATTTTGTCTTCGCCTAAACACTGGAGCTCAAATCTTGTCTCTAGGAATTTGATGTCACAGCAATGTTTAGTGTAAAAAGTCCAACTTTTCATTAATGTGTGAAACATGTATACAGATATACTTTGCATAAATTATCCTCATACATGTTATTGGTCAAAACACTGTAGTGTTTGAATAGAACAGAATAGTGTTTATTATAATTTTACATGTACAATGAAATTGAATGCAATCCTCATTGGTGTCAAAAGTTAAAAAACTATAAAACAATAAATTACTTTGTTGTAAGGAAAAAAGTAACTAATGTTAATAAAGGCAAGTAGAAACAAATAAAACCACACACACAAACATTCCACATTCTGCTGTTATTGTAGCACAGTTCTCTTCATAACAGTCAATATTGCACATCACAGATACTGCACAGAAAGTGTAATATTGTATTTAAAAGGTATTATGGCACCAAAATCAGTTGTTAGGAGCATTTAGTGCTGTAATGGCTTGTGCGTAGAAACTATTTTTTAACCAGTTTTTCCATGTTTTTGAGGTTTAATTCTGACCGAATGGTTGTATGCTGATACCTCAAAGGAGTTATTTGTGTTCTATAGTAACAGAATCCACTAAGCTGCTAGAGCCCAAGTATGTTGTGGTACCATAAGTATGAAGTGGAAGTTAACTGTCTGTTAACATGGGTCCGCTATGCAGGCTGAAGCCCACCCTGTACATAACTGTACCCATCAGTATTCATCCAATGGAGGAACTTGGCTGGCTGTCTGGGGTGGTCACATGCTCGAAGACTGGCATCCCAGTTACTCTGACCAGCCATTAAAGGATGATCATGTGACACGTGTCCTTAGTCTATACCTTGTATAAACTGTATTTACACCAGACTCTAACCCCACACTAATTTAGCCTTGCTCCAGGCTCTGAGGTGCTAGAACTGAAGCCAACTGCAAAAAGGGAGCTGAAAACATGGTTGTTTTCCACTAATGAAATGGTTGTAACTTTGTTACTCTGATGCTGCAAATGTGGTTATAAATACAGTTAATTATTGGTCAGTTTATGTCACCCTTCCCTGTACTCTAAAGTGAATTACTTGGGAGATGTGGCCATGTAGTGTGCCATTTTCCCCTGTGTTTCATGGGGCTATACTAACCTAGCCTAATTAATGATTAGATTTGGGCAGATTGAATGATGGGATGGTATGTGAGTCCATTCATTTAAATGTAATGTATGAAAATATTTCAGTGCATGTATGCATTGGGACTATAATTTAAGACATAGTAAAGGCTTTTAAGATGGTGAAGGAAGACAGAGACTACCAATTTTTTTTTAAATGTAAGCCCAGGGAACCCAAACTCATCTAATACACACACAAACACACGCACGTGCGCGTGCACAACCACACCACCTCTCATTTGATAAACCTAACTGGGAAAAACACTGAATGGGGAGTTAAAATTTTTCTTTAGAGCAACTATTTCAAGCAGCTCCTATTTAGCAGCCTGGTGGTTCAATGGGTAGAGCATCAGGCTTGGCTGTAGAAGTCTCCTGGTTTGAATCCCAGCACGACCAGTCTCTGAACAAGACACTTGGTGCTAGCTTCCTGGATGCTGCATGTGGGTGCCCAGTGCTCCCCCTAGGGGATGAGTAAAATGCAGAAAATAATGTTTGTTGTGTATGTGTAGCATGTATACGTATGTATGCAATGACAGTAAAACCTTAGCATTAGGTGCTGTTTTACTTCAACATAAGAAGCAACAGAACCTCTGAAAATTATAGACTCTGACACCCTTCCTGGGGTATAGACTATCAACAAGGGACTTCCAGATTTCTCAGTCATCTCGTTATTATAGCTATGGTATAGTCTCAGGATGTCAGGAAAGCTGCTGAGTGATGGACATCAAAAAGTTGAGCTGGGCCTGCCGGTGTGAAACACATCCATCTTAAGAACTCAGAAGAAAGACAAAAAAATGTTTTTTATGTCATTTTCATACAGCAGGTCTCTTACTTTGCATCTCATATTTCATCATGTTAACTGATGCAGCCATTTAACTGAAGCAGGTCAAAGACCAGTTTGATGGTCTTTACAGCTGGTGCCTACATTAGAATCAAGAGTTCATCAAACATTTGTCATTGTCACCTGCCGTAGTCACACACACACACACACAGATGGCAGCAGCAGTTCAGACATGGACTTAAACAACAGTCATCATGCTAATCTGTTTCCTTTGGTCCATGTAGCTAAAGGCAAATTTTTGTTTATTTCCAATTACTGAGATTAAAAAGTTTCTCTGTAATTTCCCCAGTATCTCTGTGGCCACAGATCAACAAGCCAATTATATGACTTATCAACTCAAGACAGTTCACTAAGGCATGTAAGAGTCCAGTCTATTTCAACATTAACAAGGAGGCGGGTAAGATAACACGGGCAGCCAATAGGAGGCAGAGGGAGGAGACAAAAATTGAACTGAGCTGTTTCCTCTAAAGAAATGCTGTGAAATATGGAGCTATGCTGAAAGTATGTTTAGACTTCTGTTTCCTTAAAACAGAGACAGCCTGAATTACAGAGAATTGTAGATGGAAGCGATGCTGTTTTGTGTCGCACTGCATTCCCACACTTATGAGCTTGAGAGGAGGAGTCCAGGTGGAACTTCAATGTTGTTGTCCCTTTTGTGTCATGGCCGGGATGGTGGAACCATCAACCAATATCCTGAGGTCACCAGCCATCAATGTGAGAGGTACTGTAAGCTACCTGCATAATTTTCTTCCTCATTACAGAACCACTGTTGTGGGCTGTTAATATGCACACAGGAGGCCATATGCCTGATCCCGTGCAGTGACTGAGGGTGACATGAAAAAGAAGGCATACCTCACTATATTTTAGGAGTTTGTAAGTGACCAAGCTGGGAAGGCATAAAAACACGGGTTGATAAAAAAAAAAAACGTAATTACAAAATTAAGGACTTTAAAAACAATTAAAGGTTACCACTAACCAAAAAAGTGTAAAGTGAACCCCTTGACTGAGCAGCCTCTTGAAGCTGGTCACTTTCCTGTCTTTGCTGAAGTTAGCTCTACTCCTTTGCTTGCCACTATTTCAGCTGTACCTGAAATGGTAAATCAAAAAACAAACAAAATACATTCGAAGAATGACACTGCCAAGTGTTCTAAATGTTAGTGCTTCATTCAAAAACAGTGTAGTTAAAATGTGTTAATAAACACAAACATAAACAAATGCTGTGTTTTAATTACCTAATTGTTGCAAACAAACTAACTAAAGAAATTAACGTGAAATGTCCAGCAAGTATATGACTGCCTTCTCTGGTAACTGCGTGACTGGAAGTATAGCCATCTCAGAGTAATAAGGGGAGGATCTTGCTTTGGTCTCCCCATTCTGGTCTTACAAACTAATGTAGAGCTAAAGTAACTCTCCCTTTTAGCCATGAGAACAGGGATGTGTCAGAGTTATGCTGTCTCAGAGGTCATGCTCCATTCCAATTCTGATCACCTCCCTCCCAATTTTTTGAAGACAGCAGATGTGCTCTTCCATCTGGTTTAGGACCTGCCAACTGTTACCTAGCCCCCAAGATTCATGAGCTGATACAGTCCATTATCTGTTACTTCAAAGTGTAATAAATAAAGATATAAAACGTAGGCTTTCTCTCCACTAGGTTAAACTAAAAAAAAAAACAGTCAAGGTCTATATGGAAATTACAATACCTCTGAGGGGGGCAGATTCAAATTCCAGCTGTTTAAAAGCCCCACATTCTTCAGGTGTAAATTGCATAACTGTTTTTGTCTTCCTTTATCATCTTTGGGTGGAACATTTGCCCTTCACAAAGCGGAGCCAGGACCATGCAGAGAAAAATTCACATTTTGGTGTTGTGACTAATACCTCTGGTAGCCCTGACAGCTGGCAGTTTCAGCGAGACACTTTGATAGCGGGTAATGAAATGCAGTCAGCTGAGTGGGACAGTGGGGGGTCATCACATGTGGATTCGATCAGGGGGATGTCATCCCAAAAGCCACAAGCAGACCGACATTTACTTGAAAGAAACTTGGGGGTTGCCAGGGGGTTGAAACACAAAAGTTGGGTTTTACTTAACACTTAACAAAAAAAGAGAAGCAGCATGCTGGCAAGAAGGAAATTACAGTATTTAAAGCGACAGGCCCTGCTTTCCAAAGGGGTCACCCTTGCAGCATCTTCTGATCTTTGCCCACCCCTCCACCCCCAACAACACACACACACACACACACACACACACACACACACACACACACACACACAAAATTCCAGCTTGACCCTGAGCTGTTGATGAATGGGTCTTGTGCCCTGGTCATGTTGGTGCTAGGGTGGGGGAGCAGGGGGACATGGTCAAGGAGGCGTATCAAGACAGATCTCATCCAAGCAGGGTGATGGTGGACAGATATACATGTTCTGAAGTCAGGTTTTTGCAACAGGTTTTACAGTTCTGTCATCTCCGGGCAGTGTAGACATATGATTTGATTAACATACTGCTGGGTAGTACATGATCTGACAGCTTCTCCCTCTGTCTTGCTGTTTGGGAAACAAAACTCCACTTTGTACAAAAATAGCTACCACAATCAACAGCAATAGGAAATAACAGACTTGGTCTAGCGTGTTTTCTGGTAGCCCTAAAAATGACTCATCGGGAATTAACTGGATATCCGCAGAGCTTTCAAGGTACTATTGATAGTTCTGTACATTTCTCTGTTGAGGAAAGTTTCTAACGATGGATAGCTAGAACCTCATCTCCAAGTGCCATAAATGTTTATGTGTATTCTATTTTGATTATAACTGTCTTTATACAGTATGTGACTTGCTACCATGGAGAATTTATCTGGAGCTCTAGACAGGATCTTACAAAGCGGGAGCATGGATGGGATATGTTGAGCTGTGTGTTTAATAGGACAAATAAGTGAGCTGGAAACACCTGGAATTCTTAAAACATATCAGTTTTGCAGAGTTTTACTTTATAAGGAGGTCAATTCTTTGTAACCTCTGTCAACCCTTTACTCTGCCCCCTAGTGGCCAAAAATAGGTCCACAAAAAAGCTGGATGACCTGTTACAGAGATGAGTGGTGTGTCCTTCTTCAGTTTGCTCTATTGTTTTCTTCGGTGGATCCAGCACCCCGCCCTACAGGAGCTCACTGAGCGCACTGGGTCACAGCAGGCCAGAAACTTAACAGGCTCTATAAAAAGCATTGTGTGGCACATAAAACTAGACAAGCACTGCAACTCAACCCCATACAGGGAGACCACACCCACCTCTGGCATATTAATTACATGTGATTGATTAGTGTGCAATTTGGCCTGGGGGCGATAACAGACTCAGGTTCACAAAAATAAAGCTTTGCTGCAAAAGAAGAACTGGAGGAGAAGACCCATGTGGCTTTACATCGCTCATATCACTTACAAAAGCAGTTGTGAGCAGAAAATTTTAAAAGTACTCAGCACCATATAGCTCACTGCTCTGTAAATATGTTCGAATATTTACTTGTGTAGCCTTTGCATAAGGGTCCGACAAGCTGTTTGGTTTGTGGCGTTTATAAACACATAAACATCTACACACAAAAACTGAACTTGAAATCCCCTTGCTGGCTTGATTTGGAGGAGGGTTTTGCATCGTCTAATATGGTGGCTCATGCAGTTGGTGACCTACAGCAAACTCCTGATTCTGAGCTTGGCTGGAATGCTTTTAGCAGCCCTCCTGTCCGCAACTTAAAAACAGAGGGCGTCCCTTAGCTGATGGGAGGCAGGTGCACAGACTATGCTGTGTGCATGTGTGTGTGTGTGTGTGTGTGTGTGTGTGTGTGTGTGTGCGTGGGGGGGCATGGCCACACCCACACATAGATGTTTAAATTCAGAGGTAAGATTGGCAGGCTTTACTGGATCTGGGTGGAGGAGTTGGAGAAACATGGACAAAGTGGGGACACAGGGGGGACAGGCTGCTTTTCCCTGCCCACTCCACTTCCAAAACGTTTTGTTGAACCTACTGTGTTTCACATATTGTATTGGTCATTCATTCTCATATTCTTTTTTAAAGGTCATGAGGTTTTTTCTGTCTATTCCTTGGCCACTTCAGCCTGTACTGGTACACTGAGGTCCAGAGAGAAATGTTGGAATCTGGCATCATAAATAAGAAAGCTGGAATACTAGGGTGCCTCTGAAGTATGTGACCCCCTGTTGTTTCTAGTCTTATAGGGCAGAGCCCACGAACATTCCACCCCATAAACTCATTCCACATTTGACCTCAAAGCTTGGCAGCCTGTGTTTGAAAAACTAACCTTCACTATTTTAAATCACAATTTGTCCTCAGTGAGATTGTGGCGCTCAAATATAAACGTTCAGTCTCACTGACTAATTTTTACCAGATTCCCTCAACCAAACATTCACAAGGCATAGGACCCTAAAACAGGGAAACGGTGATTTGCTACAGGGCAAAAACTTGTAAGCAGTGAAGTGGCTGTGTACTTAAACAATAACAGTGAAAAGGAGCAAGATGAATTAATAAAATATAAGGCAAGACTTAAAGAGCAGCAGATTGTAAAGAAATTGAAGATAGACAGCAAACCTAGAACCCACAATAGACTCTAATTATGACCTGACCAATGCTTGATAAGTCTGTAACGATGTTCCAAGAGACACTGTAATTACTGTTTTAATAGGCAATTTTGCTGAGGCAACAGTTTCACAATGTACACGTGCACAGTCAAAAGTCAGATTTCAGTGTTGCTATTGACGTTGAGTATTCTCATTGACACGTGAACAAGGCTAGCACGTCACCTGGGACTTCAGCATGTAACTTGCATGTTTTGAGTCCAGTTCCCAGCTGTGGTCCCACAGACTCTGCTGTGTCTGGTCTAGGTCAGTGAGATCCTGCAGACGTTCTGTGCAGGAAACACCACCGGGAGTTGAATCTCACTGTTGAAGTTCACCCTCTACTTTTTGACCTCTGCCTAATCGTTTCCTCTCCAAGAGCATCCTTGAATTCTTGGGTGGTGCCACTGACCTGACCCTATGGTGGAGCAATAGAGGAAAGGTCTGTTATTCTATCCACACTTATTTATTCTGCCCTCTCTACTATTTGGGGTCCATGTCTTATTTTTTATTTTTTTTTACATGATACTCTGGTTCCGTGTGGTTCAGCACATTCTTTTTTTGTGGTCATTCTGAAAAAGGTTCAAACTTAAGCATCTAAAATAAACAATGTTCTCTTTTTTCTAGCTTGAAGTTTATAAATCCATCAATGAAGTATTTAGAAAACCAGTTTCTTTCTTTTTTTTTTACAACTTCTATATTTCCTTGCGGGTTCCCCCAGTTAACCTCAAGCTCACTTCCTTTCGTCAGTGTACAGGGAAGCGCCAAACCAAGAAGAAAAAGGACAGAAATAGCCACAACCCCTCTCTATCTCTCTCTCTCTCTCTCTCTCTCTCTCTCTCTTTCACACACACACACACACACACACGCACACGCATACACACACCCAAAAACACACAAAAACATCCACACGATTGAAAAACATTAGTAAAATTCAGACATAATTAGCTTTTTTGTAAAAATAAAAGCTATATGCACACTCATAGGTGTAAGATACAGATATAGATGTTAATGCACACAAAAACCTCAGTTCACAACAAACTAAAGGCTTACACACAAATACACATAGAAAGACATTCATATTGAAGCATGAGCGCACTCCCTTTCATAAATACTGACAGGCAGTAAAGATGAAGTTCGTCACAGTAAGCGTGCAGCACCAGGCTGTTCACACGTTGCTGTCTCTCTGCACAGTAAGCGGAAACTTTGGGCTCCTCTTGAGACCTGCTCGAGAATAACAGCCCCACTGGGACAAGGGCCGTGACCGAGAACGCATCCACAACATAATTCCCAACGTGTCTTTGACACCAGAGGTGTCAGTGCTTTTATTGTATGGATGTGGGGGAGAGGGGCCGATTCAGTTTGGTTTATGTAAGGAAAGCTCTGTTCCTTCTTGTGAGTCGAGTACAGCAGCTAGCTGAAGCTCTTCTCAGTGGAGATTCCTCCTGTCTACCTACTTTTTTCTGTCCAGACTCCTGCATTCCTCTTTTAACTGTAGAGAGTGCTGAAAACCAGGGAACTATTACAAGTACAAAGAAAGAGAGACAAAAGCTCTTGTTATTTAAAAAAGCCAGCAAGCTCATGACTTTGGCCCTAATGCTATTGTTGTTGGCTCAGAGCTCCTTGAGAAGTTCTTTAAATGGCTGCCATGCTCATTGTACTAACTCTGTGCTGTAGCACTGCAAAAATCAAAGTCTCCAAGTCCTGGCATCAAACCCCCCCCACATACACCACACCCCTCTCGCTCCTCAATTAAATTAATTTTCTTCTTCCTTAACATAAATCAAAGCACTCACTCAGATAATCAGTTCCGGTCAATGAACACTGCTGGTAAGCAGGATAGCAATGTGAAGACTATCACAAACCAGGGCTGACTCTTACATGGACTGCGGTCAGGGCTAAGGGAACTATGCAGACGTGCAAAGGATTCCCACAACCCTCAGAGCGCTACAGACAAAGAGCTAAACCATGACAGATGAAACAGTTAGAACTAGAGCCAAAAAAATGCTACCAGTGTCTGTCAAAACAAAAGCCTTCCCTTCTGACTGCTCATATATGGATTTGCATCACATATATTTATTATGGATATGCATTGTTTCATTTGTGTGGGACTCTGTTGTGTTGAATTTGAGAGCTTGGATACCTTAAGGGTATTCTTTAACTTTTTCATGTATTGAATTTAAAGTTTGTTTAATCCACAGAACACACAAAAACGCTTTTGCATCCCTTAAGTTCTAGACTGAATAAATACATATTACATCCAACATTGTAAGTGCTATTGTATAGTACCGGAGCTTTATAAGTGCTGCGTCACACACGGAGATCTGCTGCTCAAAGCTTGGTTATGGGGTGCAGGCTGTGAACTGCTGGTGTTTCATAGCTGACTTCACCCGCAAAGAGCATAAACACGTCATGTGGATGGGAGAAAGTGGCTCACACAGGACAACAGGGCCTGCCCAGACAAAGAAGTGCTTGTTCCAAGGCTGGGGTCCAGGGCAGTCTCCCCCTTCACCGGGCCCTCTGACGGGATTTGATGACAGGCCCGTTTCGCCGCTCTCCGCTCTCTTCTTTTGCCATGTGGGTACAGTGCAGAATCGAGAGAAGAATGACACAACCTCAGGGTTTTCCAGTTGTTTTGTCACACCAGGTGCTAGTGCTACACTCTTGCATTATAGTTGCATCCTCCCTGTGACTCGGTCTTCAACACCAGATGTTTCCACCTCCTCACACCCACTCTTCTGTGTTCTCCACCAAATGTTTTCACCTCCTTATATTCATCTCTATGTGTTGTCCATAACCAATTTTCACATTCTCACCCACTGGTAAGGCTGTCTCAAGAATTAGCTATTCACAGCTCCTCACTTTAAGTCCTCAGTTTCTACCCATATATGCATCGCAAATATTCATTGCTAATTTTTCAATAACACCTTTGGATCTGACATTGAACCATACTTGCTCATGAAAAGACCAAGACAACTGAGCCAGCTGCTTATGCTAGGCTTGTACTGGGTTGTTCTCTAGCACGTGACAATGGTTTGCTCTGTAAATCCAGGGCAGCTTAACTCTGGAAGGATTTCTGGGTCCCAGTTGCAACAGTGGCCTTTGGACCAGAATAAATGACCTGTCACCAAAGCCGACAGTGGGTTTAACAGGATGATTAAAACTCATAGTCCACTTATGCAGGTCCTCCAGCCGAGCTCCACGCTGCACTCCACGCTGACTTTTATTTACTCACAGCATTTATCAGAGTTAGCTGTGGCCCACAGTTACCACCTAGATAAATCAGCTGTTTGATTCAAGGGGAGCACATTTTAAAATAATTGCACTCCATGCAAAGGTAAGGAGAGGTTTTGAGGCTGAAGCCAATACTGTGATGCCCTGTGTTCAAACACGTAAAATCACAACTACCGCAGAACACAAAAAGGTTCTTGAGAAGAAGGTCATGCTTTGAGGACAGAGATTAGGTCCACATAGGATTAGCGTGTGGAAACAAGAGGGCTCATCGTGCACTGACACTGTGTCAACTCAACCAGACTAATTCAACTGGGCGTCACATTACTGCCATCATGAGAGACGAAGAGCATTGAAGCTCTGGAGATCGGTGGGAAAGGGGATGCCCTCATTACAGCAAGAGCTCATTTTCGCTCAGAGACATTATACTTGCGTTCGTTGATCAATGGCATGTTGGTATATTTGCTGCTTTACTGTAAACATGTAATGTGATTTACAACTCTAATTTGTTTTTGTGAATTTCAACCAGTCTCATATCCCTTATCCAATTAATATAAAAGGTGGACTTCCGATCACGTAAGGTCCAGCTGGCAAAAAGAAACACTGGATGAAAAGTAAACTCTGAAGTAAATAACCTCTCAAACAAGAATTTTACAACAAAACAGTACAAATGAGCAGAATAAATGTGAGAAACAGGTAACAAAGTGATTTAAAGCAGAAAGTTAGAAGCCCCAGACATAAAGCTGTATAAATTTATAAAATTTTAATGCAGATGTTACTAAATCCGGATGTGCGAACTTTGTGCTAACCTGTCAAAAACCTGAAAATAAAGGTCTTCCAAGAAGGAATTATGAATGATCACATATGTCATAGACCATGGATCTAATCCATATTACATTCTTCTAATTTGAATTTAAATTTAAACAATCCAGATAGATAACAGTGTGGGTATAAACAAGAGAACTTGTGTGGACAGAAGCCCAATTATTCTCTCTCTTCACATCTTCAGGGCCAGAACGTAATGTGTAGCCCAGGCAGCTGTTACCATGGGCTGCTGAATGAGAACTGTGCGCTATGTTCTCCCACTGTGGTCTGGCCCTTAATGAGGTCCACACATGACACCAGAACAGCAGATGAGAGCCTGAAGCCTTCCGCCTCTGTGATGAACAACCTGTGCAAAAAGCTAGGCAGTTGGCTGTAAACACACATGGGTCGCATGTTTCTCCGACTTCTGAGGGTTGTTCCTTGGCAGGCCTTACTGTGCGTCCACTGGGAACCATGAACCAGCTTTGGTTTGTTTCCGAGAGGGCCCCCGCTTTAACCGGCACCCATACAAAAAGCCTAATGAGGTAACCCACACTCAGAGCTTTTACCACATTTAGATGGCAGATTAAGCCTTTAAATCTACACTGTTTTCAGTACACATTCTGGAACATTTATCCTGGTGCAACAGCAAATACCACATAAAAAATATTCAAAATGAATTGAATGTATTTTGGAAAATATTTCGCATTATATTCCATAAACTGGAAAAATTAAGATTTTTAGTATTTTAAGGAAATAATGATGCTGTTTTTACATTTTCAGCTTTGTTCTACAAAACCCGTATGAGCTGTCACATCCACTTGCATGTTAATAAAAACTTGGTCTTGCAGTAGGAAATAAGGAAATGGAATTTAGTGGTGATATACACAAATTTACCAGGATATGCTAGTTTGCATTTACATTTGAAAGCATGATGTGGGTACATTTTCCTAAAAAACAAAAGAAGTATGACTAATGAGAACTGGGAAGGGCACACACTTGCCAGAATTTATAAACTTTCACCTTAGTCTGTTTTCAGATGTCTACTTAAAATGTGCAGCACAAAATATATCCAAAAAATTTCAAGGACGCTTAAAAAACAAAAATCATACTTTTCAAAAAACAAATTTCAAAAATTGCTTTCAGCCATGTCTTTTGTGGAGTCTCGGATGCCAAACCATACTGTGTTTAAGTGGTTCGGTTTAACACGCAAAGGAAGTGGTTATTCAGAAGGCCACAAGACGTTGAGTCCACGACAGCAGGGATACGTCCCAGACTCTGGTGTCATATGAGAACACAAACAGCTTTTGACAAACAGACAGTCACTGTGAACAGGTATCCTGAGAGGAAAACCTGTGCTATCTCTGTCCCAAGCTATCGCTGGGCCACTTGCCTGCAGGAAAACAGCTACACACCTGTGACACCAGAAAACTGCCTTTGTGTAACCAGTATGGCACAAGCCCGAGACTAATACCATAACCTAAAAAACTTACAAAGTTACTAGTTAAGAGTATTAATCAGGCAAACAAATAATACTGTACATCTAATCTTGGATCTCAGGGAACAAATTCTTGTCAAATTCTTGAACATTTACTCTGGAGGGTTATGACACAATTTACCTGACTGACAAATGTATAGCAGGTTCTGCTACATGGTCTGTACTAGGTACATACATGCATACACCATCAATCACAGATGTTACACATTATACTATATAATATAATTATTCAGTAATTTGTACAATGATAAAATTTCAATGTTCTAACAGTTGAATTCTATCATAAGAACGCTCAGCTTTAGTTGATTTCCCTTCAAAATTTACCTTATTTTTCATTCCTATAACCTGCTGAACTGGAATATGCTTTGAGCTGTCAACAATTGACCCTTCAGTAGCCATTCCACTGTGTTCACCTATAGTGTTTCACTCACTTACCCAGGTTGAGTTACCTCTACCGAGCACAGGGGAGCACGCCTAACACTGCAGTGTTAGTCTAATGGCATTATACTGAGTTGTCAGGCAGTAAACCACCCCTGCCATGCTGATAATGGGTCAGCCCAATTACCTTGTGTGTGACCAGATGGGTGGAATTAGGGGATTAAAGACTCAAACTCACGCTAAACGACAGTCATAATCTGTCAGCAGAACGAAAGATGATATGTAAACTGTTGCAGACTGTGAATAAACCAACGGAATGGTTTCTTGCATTGCTTATTCCTTTCAATCAATGTTCTCTTCAAATAGATTTAATCATGACATTTTCCTCATCAGAGGATTATGATATTCTTCATACACAAATACACATTTATTGTTCATGAAGTTCTTTGTACTTCTTACACATTTCATGCATAACAAAATCCTGATGTGCTTTAAGCACATCCTGATGTGTTTAAATATATTTACTTTAGATATATAGGTGACCTCGAATATTTCTAGGAGGTACAGGGTTCAAGGCTTTCAAGGCATCTCCGACGCTCTGAAACTCCTCACGGTGTGATCGATCATCATCTTCACAGAGCAAGCTTGCATGATGCCTGCCTTCCTCGTGCAGAATGAAGCAATTAATCAGAATTAGTTAGAGTATCGCACCGCAGCGTCTGCCACCTTGTTTCCAGATGTTCCCCACTGGACCTCTCCTTCATCTCTCTTCATTTGCTTCCCGTTAGTGTACCTCACACGGAAGCTGGTTCTTGTACTGCTCTCCTGGCCTTGCCCAAGCAGTAGAACCTGATCGTATGTTCCGTGTGCCACGCAGGTACATTTACACACTGTAGCATTCGCTCACATCATGGAATGTGCGTGAGGCATAAAACCTGGTACTATCTAGGGCGATCAGTCAGAGTGTGTGTCTTGAAACAAACGTCACAAAGCAGTAGACTCACGTCACGCTCACGTCTTGCTACTCTATAAATAGATACATGGTTAAACTGCAATAAGCGTACTGCAGTTTTAATATGTGCAACATAGTTCACTGCTCAGGGTACATACAAAACCTGTGATGGATGATGAAACAATGGAAGTGAATAAACTTACGCTGCAAAACCACTGTATTGTTTGGCAATTAAAGTAATCAATAGGAAGCTTCTTACACCAGCTGGGGATTGACAGAACACAACGACTCTTCTCCAATGGGACTTAAACTCCAGGTTTTCCTGACACACACTTCACAAGCATGTAAACATGCTCTGTGCACCTCCTTAACTAACAGTTTGTTACCCTGTATAGTACCAGCTAGATTATCATAGGACACAGAAAGTAAAATCACTGGGTTTAATCTGACTTTCCACTGTAAAACATTTGGTTCTGAGTTTTTTTTTTCATATGTCATGTTCTATTGTTTTGTATTTGCATATATGTTCTAACCAGGTAGGAAGGGTGTAGTTGGAGAGTTGTTTGCCAAGTTGTCTCAATAGCTATTTTGATTACTATATATGAATGTATTTAAAGTTTATGCTTTAAAGCACATTTTATGATTACCTTATGATTTACCTTAAAGTAAAATTATGTGTCTTCTTTTATTAAGACTTCAAAGCAATAATAACTGTAATTCTAAATATAACTGGTATTTTGTTGCATTTAATGTAGTAAGCATCATCTTTTTTCATGTGCTTTTACATTTAGATGTTGAGCACAAAAAAAGGAAGTCTTATTGCTTAAGAACATCCAAGCCCAGTATGTGGAATGCAGGTTTTACAGGTAATCCCACTACAAATCAAACCTCCAAATTTCAAGAGCAGGGCACTGTCCTGCTGGTTTGGATCCACGTTCTGTCACCTGCCTGCATGTTGATAAATCCTGGGCCGAAGACCTTAATCTACAGATTTCCCAGGGTTTAACACAGAGTCACACATCCAGAGTTGATTTCACCTGCAATAACCTTGGCTGCTACATTTTTACCCATTTACATAGCTTTGTGTCTGGGGCTTGTAACCTTTTGCTTTTAAACATCACACTACCTGCTTCTCACCTGTGTGCAGCTCAGTTAAACTGTTGTATCATGATTAAATTCAGGTTTATATGAAGTTTTCGATCGAATCGTCTTTCTAGGAGTTGAACCTTATTTGTTTGGAAGTCTACCTTTTACCCCTACACAACTTTGCATTATCCCATGAAGGTGGGGTGGGAGGGTTCTATCAATCAACATTTAGAAATATGAGGATAATCCCACCTCCTCTATCCCTTCTGAACAAATGAGGGCCCTTCAGCACTCTCCTTCCTGGCTCCAGCAGAAAGCTTGGCCTCTTTTCCTAGAGGCCACTGTTTGTTTTGCCTTGTCATCCATCGATCTTGGGGGATTTTAGAAAGAGGAAAACCCTTTATGTTTATTTATCCTTTTTTTCCCCAGGTAGAGGGGGCACCACTGCCCTGGGTCACATGGTGACCCCTCATTCTCCTTCGCCTGGCCTTGTTTTTCTTTTCCCTCTTTTTTCGTTTCATCCCTGCATAATATCAAACCTTTTCTGATTTTGAAATCATCAGGACATAGGAAGACAACACACTCAATGCATACGCACACACACACAAACACTGATTTTCTAGTCCAATCTTCCCCGTAGTAACATGACCTTCATGAGACATGCTGGTGGGACAGTTAGTCATGGGTAACATACAGTTTGATTTTTATACTTAAGATACATATGCTTCAATGAGTATGAAATGTGTCCTTGATCTAAATGGTTCACAAGCAAACAAAAAACCAAAACCCTGAGCACAATACAACAGGCCTTGGTTCAGAACATAACCTGGAATGGTGCCTGTGCTGCTGGCTCTAGCACATTTCCCAAGTGTTAATCCCAATAAACCATCAGGGCTCCTCGAAGACCAATAAAAAGTCTGGAATCAATTACCTCCAGAGAGTCAGAGTTGCACTGGCAGGGCTATGACGCCCGTATTCAGACAGAATACCCCCAATCCACGAACAGTTTATTCACTGGCTGTCATGAGAGTCCCCCAACCCCATACCACTTTACTCACTTTCTGTCACAGAATCCCCCAATCCCAGACCACTTTTTTTCACTGTCTACCAAAAAATCCCTTGCTCCCAGACCACTTTACTCATTGGCTAAAGGAAAACCCCCAATCCCAGAACACTTTATTCAGCGACTACAAGAAGATCCTCCATTCCCTAAACACCTCCCTCCCATACCAGCAGGCTGTAATTTGGGTGATTGCTGGAAAATATATAGGCGATTTAAAGACGTGGGACTGTGTGGTACATATATCTAAACCAAGAGAGTAGTGTACTATATTAAAGGTTGGAGGTCTCAAGTTTCACTGTATGTAGTCTTCGTGCTTCTAATCCTAATAATGCTGAGGTACCATTACTATGCCTTAGTGTTATCACGGTCACAAAGAGGCATAGTATTGAGAATATAAAACGTTTATATGTTCGTGGTAAAAACTGACAGAAGGGAAATTACTGCTGTTATTCTTGTTCAACTAGAGTTAAAGATACTCCTATCATACTGTCTTCTACCAATCTGAGAGACTTTTATTAATACCCATCTCCATCAGTCATTTTCCACGCCACTTACCCTGTGCAGGGGGCCTGAAGTGTGTTGTGCAAACCAATCAGAGGGCAAGATCACACACACACACACACATTGCAGTGAATTTGGGAATGCCAATCCACCTACAATGGATGTCTATGGACTGAAGGAGGAAACCAGAAAACCCAGAGGAAACCATTGAAGCATATGCAATTTCCACACAGACAGGGCAGGAGTAGGATTTGAGTCTCAGCCCTGGAGGTGTGAGGCATCCACTGGGCCACCTTGCCCCCACTATGCCTAGCACTAGTTTAGAAATATAACTGTTTTTAAACATGTATATGGCAATGAATTAGGTACTGCAGATGAATCTGCTGACAAGTGTAGTTGCCTACGTAGTGACTGAAAAGTCAGATCTGATACAATTCATAGTCTTAGAATATAGGTGTTAAGTATAGTTACCTCTACAATAAGGAAAGAGTATGGTTTCTAAATCCTATGTCTTTGAAGGAGCAGGACTGCATAGTGACTAAAGTCGTACAGTACACTTTGCAAGCCATGCCTTTGCATCTTACAAAAATGGCATTTAACTTGATGAGTACAAGGAAATTATTTATCTATGGAAATGACAAAAATCCATACTAAATTAAAGAATCAGCTAAGAAACTGTCATGTTTTATGCCTTTATGCCTTTTTCGCCACATCTATAAACAATTGGAAATCTCAGTACGTCCATATCAACATGCAGGCCTGGATCTTGACAGAAAAATTATTTTGACAGTTTAAGCCCCTTCCACCCTTGTATCCCAAATAAATGTCCTCTATTTCAAATTTAAAGACACCAGTGTCCTGTTTGCTCACTTACTTAAAGTCTCCAACCACTGAAAGCCACAAAGAGGTATTTGCAATCTTTTCATTACTAATTTTGAACATCCTTACAATTTCCCTTTCTCCAACTCCCAACCTCCATCCCAGTCTCTCCTGCTCCCTGCCCCAACTTCCTCTCCTCTAATGTATCTTCACTGTAGTCCAGGTCCCAGTCTGCCCTTTTGAAATCATGACCCCTGGCCTATTTTTTGTACAATTGTGGATTGTCGTTTCACTCTAATTTTTGTTGTTTCTTACAGCAAAACCCTGCTCTCTGCATTAGAATCACTGTCTTGCTGCACCTGATTGTGACACAAGCAATGCAAAATAGTCAGTTTACAGACTGGATATAAGTAGTGACTAAAAGAGGGCACGTTCACATTGACTTGAATGAAGTTCCAATCATCTTAGTGTCTGTAAGTGAACAGTAGTAATTTTCATTATACATGTAATTTATTCTTAGAATTGTTTATTTGAAGACGTCTTCTCTCTGAACAGAGTAGATTTGTCTGTGAAATGACTGGCCCGGCCTCCATTAATGCTCAGGTTAATTCCTGTGCAAGACGGAACATGGAACAGCCCTAACATTTAGACTCTTTCCAACCACAGACATCCTGCATAAGCTTATTACTTTCATCCCACCATTGCTAACTTTAGTTAGGTCTGACGCACATGAGCAACACTATAAAAAATCCCATTTCTTCTGCACTCGACACGCTTTTATAATTCTCCGAATTAACCGAAAGGAGAAAACGCAGCAACGTAATATTTTTTTAAATTTTGTAGGGGAGCAATTTTAAATGATGAACTGCATCAGAACACCTAATTGTGTTTATGCAATATATGCACATGAATATACTGTAAAATATGTGAACCACCCATGTATTATTTGTAGGTAACTTCATAAGGTTTTATGAAAAACAGTGTACATTCTTTTTATACCAGAAAAAAAAAAACATTCACATGAAAATCAGACAGGGGAAGATATAATTCACCAGTTTAATATTAAATGGTATATTTTCAGTGCCGTGCAACTGTAATTTTTAATATTCATGTTCATAGTCACTCTTGAGTGCACTGTATGGCACAAATCTTAATTGTAGAAAAGCACACGCATAAAACATAAATAGTGCATGCTTGCGTTTTGTTTTTAAATAAATGCTTAATAGAGCGAGATTAAAACCATAAATAACACGCACCAGTTTGGAACTACTGTATTATTTGTAATCCCCACTGACACATTGATCAGAAAGAAACATGATAAAATAGCTGTATCTAAAGTTTAAATGAAAATGAATGGCTTCCCTGCGTTTTGCTAAACTGAGCGATTCTTCAGCGCCAGGGGAAGCGGCAGCAGGGACTATGAAACAGTCATTAGCTCATCGCAGAGATGGGAGAGGCTGGAAGCGGGCCTCACTGAGTGATGCACCATGGGCCGTGGCTTCTGGAGCAGCTCGTTCCACGTCTTCATCTCCCCATTCATCAAGGGACCGTAAGGCGGATGGGCCCAATCTATCACCTTCTACGCATGAGGAGAGCATTCCATGGAAAAGGCTTAATTGGATCTGTGGAGATGTGTATTTCATCAAACATCCTCCGTGGTGAAGGTTACTAAAAACAAAACAAACAAACAAAAAAGGGAACAGCAGTGTAGTTGGTCTGGATTTATCGTATAGCTTGATGCTGGATGAAAACTCTTTAGGAGGTTAAGGGAAACTGTGCTGTTTGCACAAACAAGAAGACTCCGGAGCTGGTGAACCTTTTGGAGCCAATTTTTGTTTATCTGACAGTCTCAGTGTATCATACTGGTTTAATAGCAACTGCTTTATAACTGTCCAAGCTTATGTACTGGAACCATTAACACTCTCAAATCATGTTACTAGCAGTAGTATTAAAAATGCATCTCCTTAACTGAAGTGGGCCCTATTCCAAGGAGAAAAAATAGGTTTGCAAGTACGGAGTATCTGCCCTTGGGATATAAAAGTAAAAAAAAAAAAAAAACTAAACACCTAAACACTGAATCCACATAGAGCAGTAATGGTCTTTAATGTAACTCCAGGCACACTTTTATATATTCACATTTCAGGAGATGCACCACCCACCTTTCTCATTCTTAGTTTTTAGATCATGTCAGAGACTTTTGTCACAGAATGAGACATACTGACCAACAATGGGACTACATAGTGTCTGGATATTTAAAAAGGTAAAGGTACATGACTGGAATTAGCCTGATTGTAATGAAAATTTGAACAAAGCAATTAATTGGATTTCAAATGTCTATATGTGTGAAGGTTACAGAGACAGAATGATTATTGATACGTTAAGCAAAGACTCTTAAAATGTATGTTACTTACCTGAATTATTTTGAAATACCGTGTATATATGTCAGTAAATTTCATAGCCAGACCTGGGCATAGGCCGTATAGGCAAATGCTAGGGGTGCTGTTCATCCATAGAGGCACCACTGCAGTGGCTGATGTTGGAATTGGTGCCAATGTAAAGAGCACCAGCTAAAATGTTGCCTAGAGCACCACGTTACTCAAAGACAGCTCTGAGTAAATTGCAATATTTGTAGATTTGAAAAATAAAATAAAAATTATATTAAAATGCAAATAACTGCACAAGTTATATATGTCTTATGATCTGAGGGTACTCTGCTGTCCCAGGTACTTCAAAGCAGTACCAAAGTCAATAGTACTTCTTGTGCTTGTATTCTACTGAAAAAGTGGTATGGTCAGAGACTGATGTTGTATTCCATGTGGATACAATATTTGAAATATGCATATCAATAAATCAGTAATATTAATAGCACACATATCAATAATATGTAATAACAATAATATAGACTGCTGTTCTTGCAAATACGTTTTGATTTTATGCCATCAGGATCTCACTGAATCTCTTCTGATCAGATCTTTATTTAAGCCTGAATCTCTTCATACAACAATAAATAAAGTAAAAAACAAACTACTGAAATAATTATGGATCCATGGAAAAATATTTTGCTTTGTTTATCATCTTAAATACACTTTTTCAACATACGGTTATATTTTCTGTTTGTGAGGCAGGTTATTTGCAAAACCGATTGCCAATAAACATATCTGCAAATCCCACACAAAGTACCAAAGCACCAAAAAAGTACCAAAGCTGGAGCTGTATTTCAGTACTGGCACTGGTATTGGTATTGCACTGGAAATCAATGGAAGAAGCAAAGTAATACATTTTTAATACCAAAAGTGCAGTGCCTTGCGATGGAAAAGTGCCCTAAAATGTTTCATTTGAATATCGTAAATAAGCACCAAAAAGGTAGCTGAATGGTGATCCTGGAACAGAACTGTCTCCATAAGTAAGCAGAAACAATGCAGCGGAGATGAGATGAAACACTATTCTTATGAAAGCAGTCAGATCCCAGCCTATGATTTTGTAATAGCTGTATCACCTTTTCACATTTTCACTTAGAAAATAAATCATAACTGCTGGATTCATACCATAAAAGGAAGAGCCCTGCTGATAAAGCTGGGTAACTTTCCCTGCTTCGCCGACCCAAACACAGACATAAATCCTCTTCTTGTCTAGAACTAAGCCCACAAAAGAGAGGTATTATTTAGGCATCGAATGTTATTTGCTTCAAATGACTGCCCCCCCCCCCTCTCTTTTTCATATTTTCTTTACTGAAAAAAATATTTGCAAAGGTTCTCATATAGACTGCCTGTGATAGAAATCCGCTGAGTACACAAATGTTTTCAATATACCCTCATCTGATCTTCATCTGAGATGGGCTGGCACGCATTGCCTGCGACAACATCGGTAAAATGGGCATGGGGGGGTTAGGGGTGGATGGGTAATGAGAGAAAGCCACAAGTCCAGGCTTCTTCAGGCCTGCTTTCACATGGACGGCCACTGTGATGCTCCTGGACTCTGGTACCCCTCCCAGGAGGACGAGGCTGGGCAGAAAATAGACTGAATCTCTGTTTCCTCATCGATTTCAGATCCGACCTTCCCGCGACCCAGTCCAGCTTTTGGGGACAAGTAAGCCTATCCCCCGCTGGGAGAGGGCTGGCGGCAAAAAGGGGTAGATCACCAGCTACAACTGCCTCAGGAAATCTCAAACAAAAAGGAGATTTATCCCCTCGTTATTTTCCCACAGTGTCAAAGCTACCACCATTTTGGCCATTGTTATTAACTTGAGCAGTCCCAATAAAAGCAACACAAAGGTGCATAATGCGATGACGCAATGATGCAAACGACGAATGCAGAATGAGAAAGGAGAGTTATCCAATGCAATCAAGGTTTAGGAGCTTTGAGTGCTTTCTATATCAGGTATTTAAGTCACTTTGTGAAGAACGGGCACAGTGGTTGTTCCAAATGGCAAAATATTTCACAATTTATCACTACACCCTGCTTTGTTCAGGGTTCTCCTGCACTGGGTGGAAAATTTATATATATATAAATAAATAACCGATTATAAAAAAAAATCAAATTAAACCATTCTAAAACATATAAAAAATCTCCAAATGTTGCTAATTTATAACAGTTTAACAGTTTAACAGGAAATAATATCAAGTAATTTAGGCACAGTGTCTTGCATTGCCCATATTAATGGCATGTGTTTTGTTCCAGCCCACAGACACTTTCTAAGAGGTAAGAAATTATTAAGCCAAATAAAAATCTTTCATTTTTCTCTCCTCGAAATCAATGCATTTAGGTCTGGTGATCAAACTTCTTCATTAGGTAAAAGACGAAGGAGGTTGGAGTGAGGTGCTTGCAGTGAAGAAGGTGAGCAGGGGACCGGTCACTGGGGTGAATGAAATGGGTGGGGGGGTAGGTGGTGGAAGGATAACAATCCATCAGTCAGTGATTAAGTATGTGAACGAGCTACGATGCAGTCAAAATCTTGGCAGCAGCCAACGTTTCCCATGGAAACGCCTGTGGAATGGAGCCCCCCCTTCCCCTACCTCTTCTGCACACAGGAGCCCCCCCCCATCCCCTAGCACCTCTGCACACATCTGGTTCAGAGCCTGTCTTGTTATCAGTGTCATAAACGTCCCGCAGGGCAGCGGGGCTGATCCGGTAAGGTGTTCTGGCCATGATGAATGAGACGGGTTACTTTGGCTTCATAGACTGATTTGGACTACACTTACATTTTTTAAGTTATAAAAAAAGATTAAATTATTATTGAGAAAAAAATAAGATTTCCATTGTTCCCATCGTGAAATTTGAACTTACCTGTGTATAAAGCACTCACCATTAAAAGACAGTATGCATGGATGAAATTAAATTGCAGTAGAATAAAAAGATTCCCATCACAAAATTTATCAAACATGCCTTTCTACCATAAATGGTTTTTATTTATTTATATATTTATCTTTTTTTTTTTTTCAGGGGAAGGGGCAAGTGGTTATTTGAAAATGGTTGTGGTTCTCACCAGTTTATACAGCAACCTGACTGTAATAACGTTGGCAGCACTTTACATGTCATGAGCTCACCATGGACGCAGTGTCTGCTCTGGATTTCCGTAGCCCTTTCAAACCGATGTGTGACAGACCCTCCCTGTGTCACCATCGCTGATGCTAATTATGTTCTTGTGCGGACACAAACGGGGCTGGTCCCTCTCCATGCCACCACACCCTGTTGCAGCACTGCGAGTGGAAACATAGCATTTGACTGTACACTAACGCCCCTCCTTGTAAAGATATACAGTCCTTCTTTTAAGCGATTTTGGGACTGTAATTATATATATATAATTAAATATTTTACATGGAAGTTTCGAGGTCAAGATACAAATCTGGGGTGCTGTGGCCGCACCCAAACTATGGAAACCTGTTGATCTTCACTCTGAAAATGTGTTCTATCTCTTTAAAGCTAGGTTTTCACTCAAGCTTTGGGTACCTAGCAGAGGGTCATGACAGGTATTCTGTAACTCACATCTGTTAGGTCGGCTTGTGTGTTGTTTTATGTTGTATTACTGGTTTTACTCTTTGTTCAGCACCTAGATTCAACTCTGTAGTTGCTGTTAGGTGCTATAAAAATAATGGTTGATTTGATTTGATAACATAATGCATTAATATATGGATATAAGGATCTGTTATACGTAGTAGATTTGTTATGCGTAGTTTATGTAGTACATATTTGTATGTAAAATACTATGTGTCTTCATATAGAAACATCCATGCCACACTGAACATCTCTTTCTGTGAACAATCATGGTTTGACTTTCCATGACACAATGATGACGGCAAATTCAGTCCAAAGTTTTGCCCTGTTTAGTATAATGACAAGCTGCTCCTGGATCCATGCCCATTAGGGGTTGTGTTTCAGGTGAAGTCTTAGAGTTTTGCTCACTGCTATGTCTGAAGCACTAATTCCACATGAAATGTAGGAGAAAAATCAAACACTCCAGAGACTTAAATGCGCCCAGTAATTTAGATCACTGCCCACAACTCAGACACTTTAGAAATAAAATTACAGATTTAGACTCAATATGTTAAGCTTGTTGGTTCTTGTTGAAAAACATTAGCCATGTTTCCATCTGTGCTTATTTAGAGGATGCATGGACATGTGTAGTTTTTTTTTTTTAAGACTTAAATGTTATCTTGTGTCTGCACATCAGCCTATCAGGTGTGACGGACTTATCAGTGAGCTCATTGGGTGGGCCTTCAGACAGCATTTTAATGGCAGAGGTGAGACTACTCACAACTTCTGGGCTGGACACCCTGGTTGCCATGGCTATGGTAAACAGTTTTTCTTATTGAAGGGCTAAGGAAATGCTTGTGGTAATGGTTCTATAATATATTACTGGTTTAGAAAAAGTTATACTGCAAGCGGAGGACACACGACAATCAAATTTATTCTCTCTCTTTCTCTTTCTCTTTTTTATTTATCCCCCAAATATATAAGATTTTGTAAGTACTTATATTTTGTGTTACATTGTTTGGTTGTGATGCTCCCAATATAAATTTATCTACAATACAACATTTTTTATAATCTGTATGTGGATTTCAGTAAATTTGTGTGTTTCTGTGAATGTCTGTTTCTGTATGCATTGTGAGTAAGCCTGTTGTTGGATATTTATTTGCATGGTTGTGTTTGTATGTTCATGTATGTCAGACAAGCCTTGGAGAAGACAATGAATGTTGGACTCTTTTTTTGTATGCAGCTTTCTATGTTAACCTGACAACAAAGGGTGCTCAGAAATGCACCATAACAAACTTGAAGAAGAACAGTTACAAAAACATATTTACACATTAGTGCTGTGCTATGGTGGCATTGGTCTTATAAAACATGGTCTGTCATGGGACCCACATAACTATACAGTATTGTACTGTATTGGACCAGGAGCAGAACACAGTGCTATGATGAAAATGTGGACACTTCTATAAAATGACATTAACTGCACCTGTTCAGAAACTGTTAGAGAAATCAGGTGGTCCAAAATACACGGCATCATTTCAATAGACAACAGGAATTTCTGTGAGATGGATGGAGACCTTGTTATCGTGAATGGTCTGTATGATTTTCAATTCCACTATCTATCCTGGCCAGACTAGTGGTTGACTAAATGTGTGAGCTGTACTTGAACTTTACTACTCATGGCCAGGAGTGAAGAAGCACTCATTATTGCCCATGTCTGATTAGTCCTCATTATCATCTGTGTACAGGCCCAGGGTCATAAAACACAGTGAAGGACGTTACTGTGTTCAGGCCCAGGGTCATAAACATAGTGAAGGACATTGCTGTGTTCAGTGCCAAGCAAGACTTTGGCCTGTGGTGCACACAACCCTGATCCACTCTCTTTGCCTGCCATACTGGTAATAAAATTGTACTAATTTTGAGGAACATGCACTAATTCTTTCCTTCACATCTGAACCCCCCCCCCATTGTGCCTGCAGTATCACAGTCCCCAGCCAGTCATGTTCTTATTGTCACTTTTCTCTTCGGGGTCCAGTTTTCTTTGGTGTTGTTCTTTGTCTAAAGTATTCTTGCAGCTGCAAAAACACCCAGATCAACAGTAAAGGAGAAACTGTGAATAAGAGAGCTGCCCCCCCACCCCCCAACTCAATCCGGCACAGACCCAACAGGCTCATTCTAGGCTGGTTCTTAGAAAGTCACCCTTCAAAGGCTCTGTCTGGCCAGTGCTTCACTGGGACTCCTTCCAAAACTCACACTTAGCAGTCAGCGGCTCCAGTCAATCCTTTTTGTTTTTTATATAAAATCATCTATCCCAAAGCAAATATGTCATAATGAGACGGGCTCCTCTCATCTTAATTGCCTTTTATTGTCATGCAAAATGAACTAAAGATGTTCAGTCAGCAGTTATTATGTTTTGTCTCAACTGGTTTTCCATTGTCTGCCCAGAGTTTCCTCACGGTCAGAAATGCTTCATCCAGATGCACTTTGGAGATGGAAAAACTGGTCTATTTAAGATAATAATAAAATATATTAAATTCTCACAGTCCCAGTAGTCTTACATCTTATTAAGCATGCATTACCCTAACCTATCACAAACACATATAAACAAAACTGGCTGAGATCAGACAGTGAACATTGAACAGAAACCAGACAATTACGAGAGCTCAGCTTGTTCCACTCTGTCCCCTACCATGTATCAGTGGAGCTACTGGGCCAGGCTGTCACTGAGAATTAGTCACCTCTGTGTCTGACATAACATCCACCACTGCTAATTAATCCCAAGAGACAATCAAATTTTATCCCTTAATGTCACTGTAGTCACATCATTTTGGAACACAAACATCACAGATTGTTTGAAAGGATGGGTTTATTGCATTATACAGCAAAAGCAAAAAATAGCATAGAGTTTACAGCTGAATGCAGGGTTTTAAGTACTGTACGTACACAAAATTCCAGACAGGAGTGTCCCCTTTGTGTCTCCACCCTCTTCAGGTCTGTGTCTCTGACGTGTTTCGGTTGTCTGCGTTTGTGTATGGAACACTCAACTCGCAATTCCTACTATCTGTTGTTTCTTGAATCCTTTGGTTTTGTTATGACCAGCAGTCCAAACATGATGACCAAAACACTCCCAGAGGATGCCCCCAACACTTCTGTGACAAGTCACATGATACATACAATGTGTACACTTTCTTACCAATAGCTTTTCTCCAGTAACGGTGAACAATGCTGACAATTTCTGGAAATAAAGGGAAACATTAAAGACCTTAAAAATCTTATTTAACAATATTTACAGAGAAGTGTTTGCTCAGCTGTGTTTGCTGATCTGCTTTGCAGTTTCACGGCTGTGGGTTCACTTGCCGCTATCTGTAAAGAGTTCAGATTGTTCTTCAGTTGTCTTTCCCACAGGTGTTAAGGTTCATCACATAGAATGTGAAGATATGCTGTCCAGGTAACCAGATGGCTCTATATTGCTCTTATGTGTCTGTGTAAATATCAAACTAGTGGAACACCTAAACTTTTATAATTACCTGTGACGTTCTCTATCTATGGTGGTAGCTTTTTTTTTTTTTCAAACATACCCACTGGAAAAAATGTATATAGGTGATGCTCAAAGATGTACTTAATATTTTTAAAAATATGATATTCATATTATATACAGTATAAAATATAGCATGCTGTCCAGTATACTGTGTGTGTGTGTGTGTGTGTGTGTGTGTGTGTGTGTGTGTGTGCGTTTCTACAGGTGAAAATATTATGCTTTTGCTTGACAATGGAAATCTGAGAAATGTGTACTAAAGCTGTAAATCTCTTTTCTGTGCAGAAGTGAAACGTTTGTCAACTAGCACTTTTTTTGCCAGAAAATGAAAGAGAAAGATCTGAAAAATCAAATCCTAACTCTTCTATTCTAAGATGAAATAAATTTCGGGCATGTAATGACAGTCCTGTCAATTTCACATGTCTCTATGCAATGTACCTCTATTTATATCCTGGACAGGTTAATAACACATTCATTCACAATAATCATCGCTTTGTTTACTATGAGTTTTTTTTTAATGAATGAGATCTGTTTTTTTAATCTGTGTTCATCTTTCAGTATAGCACTGTAACATTGTGTCCAGTGGATTGTCTGTGCATGTATCGCAGTGCCCTTGAGTCAGTGATTACATCTGTTTTATGTAACATTCTCAGTGAACCGTGGCCAGGTCTGCTGTATAGTTGTGCGTCCTCTTTGTCTGTCTTTCAACAGAAACGAGTCTTATTTTAAAAACTTTCACTAATATTTATAAAGCCTGATCTTTATCTGTGCAACCTTTTGAATTGCTTCACATGGCTGCATTGCTGATAAATTTAAATGATAAATATCATATCTGTTCCCACCTGCTCCCAGAGTCTGGTTGCCTTCTGTAGTCCTTCAACGGTGCACTTGTAACGTGATACTGAATTGGAAAAAAAACATTCGGTGAGCATAAGGAAGCAGTAACTCTGCAGTAATGAAGTCAACCACATCAAGTATCTATGCTGATTTAGTGACCCCCTTTCAGGACAAGTATTCATTGTTCATGTCCTGTTTTAGTAAGTCTCCAGTTTTTATAAATTTTCACTTAAGATGCAATGTCAAAGTTCAGTCCTGAAGATTAAGGGGTGCAGGTTTGGTGCTTTTTGTTTTGCTTCTGGCTCTCCTTATGTGCATTGAAGGTGCTATTCAGACTGGAACTCTTCCTACCTGATGCTCATGGTGTAAATTACTGACAAACTTCAAACCCCACCACCATCTTTTAGGACAGTGATCCTTAAAGGCAGTTAGCAGCAGCCCTGGTGTAAAACATGTTGTCATGTTCCTTCTGTGCTACTCTAAAGTATTCAACATTCAACGCTGTACAGTGTAGCTTTCATTTTAGCTCTGAAAAAACGTGTAACATATTCATGTCAACAATATCGCCGTCATGATGGTGGTGCCCTTTTTCTGAGCCAATGTCCTTCAAAATATCTGTGCACAACCCTCCATAAGATTATAATCCAAAAAAAAATTTTACGCACAATCTCCAATCTTTCAAACTTAATCTGGTGGTTTTAAAAAGTCAAATTCATGACAGAAAATGACAATATCTGTCTCCATGAATTGTTGCGGTAAGGAGATGAACTGGGCCAGATGCTCAGGGGCATATGGGACAGGTCAAGGCAAAGGTGGCTCTCCTCATAACCTCGACCTTGTTAGACAGCTAAGGGGAACTTCAGATCCCCATCAAAATCCTGCAATGAACAAGGATGCCTTAATAATGTACTGGGCGTCTCTCGGGGAACACTGAGAATGAGAAAACTGCAACTCATTAATTTTTGCTTCCTTTCTTGAAAAGTCCAAAGAGCTGCTTCATTTAGGAATAAATTGTCACATGTTTGTCATTTTTCATTTTAAAATTTATTTTCAATTTTTGTAACTTACAAATTTGCACAGTCTTGTGTTAATGAAGTGCAGCCTGGATTGCTGTGACGCGATTTATTGGTGCCGCAAACTCACACGCGTGGCAAAATGATCACACTTCTGCAATTTCAGAACTATGCTATGGTTTCTTTTCAGGGTTGCTGTATGTAGCACAGCGGCATGGCTTATTAGTGGAGAGGCAGTCATGTTAGCATCGCTTGCTTTTGGCTGCACTATTCGAACACCTTTCCAGCACTCCTGTTAACAGAGTGACAAATTACCTCCGCTGTTTCCCCAAGAATGTCTCATTCTGAATGTGTTGAATAAAGCACATTTTTATGAGGCACCCACTGTTTCATAGTCTCAGAAAAGGAAGCAATTACTGCACTTTTTTATTATGGAAGGATTTCACTTTAAAGATGGGTTTGTGTGTTTCTGTTCACGTTATCCCTTAAAACTCGATGAGAACTAATCAGTGTACCGACATCTTACATCACTGGCATGTCATAGTTATAGGAGCAAAACAGACAAGCCTCTACTCTTGTCACCTTTGGTTTGAACTCCCACAAATTGTAGATTTAAAGTACGTTTATGGTTAATTAACTGTGTAAGTCTCATATTATGCAGCAAGTACTCACAACCTTAGGCTCTTTTTTGTTCTTTTTAATATACTTTTAAAAAAACATCTGCAATTTTTTCATACTTAGTTAAATGGTTTAACTTCATTTATATTACATAGTCACAAACTATTACTGGTTATTCTTTTGTGTTCTTTCTCCACTTAAAATTCATACTGACATCATTAAGAATACAGCATTAAGTCATCTATGCAGGGTTGCCAAGGTATATTTGTTATGTTCTATAAGGGACAGTGGTGACAAACGTGATCGATAATTTTATTACTCTTCTTAGCACGTCACAGAAAAGAAATTGCTTTGGTCTCACAGCGCCTGCCCATCTCCGGGATGCTCTAAAGCTAACAAAATGTTGGCACCAGTACTTGTGCAGTGAAGCGGCTCTTTTGCTCACTTCAGACTGGTTCACTTCTGAGTCCAGTGAGGCTGGCTGGTTTTGTTTGACAGGATATATATCACTGTCCTTTCCACAATGTCACTGAGGCCAGCACAGTCAGCACTGGTATCGCGGAGCCAATAAAATCAACCAAGCTTCCTGAGACGGCAGGCCCTCTCAGCTTGTCTTTCATGTCAGCACATCTCCACTCAGAGGATGCTAGGATATGTGGTGGAACAAGAGGGGGGGAGGAGTGGAAAACGCAGTTTGCTGTATAGACTTGCACTATGATCTGCCCATTGACTTCAGGACAAGAGCGATCAATTTTACACACTCATTCTTGGCTCAGCTTTTCTCAGCTCTGGCTGTAGAGCTTCCTTGCAGCCTCTCAGAACAAGATTACAACACTGCACACCTGCGTGTCCACTTGTCTACCAAGGTCATTGACGGAAAAGACAACTCCTTGCATGTTGCCCATACACAGGGCTGTGACACAGAGACATTCATTACTAGCGTAGCTCCACAGCACACTACAAAATGCCGCTGCTGATCAAACAATCCAAACTAGAAGCAGAAAAAATACCTGTTATTTCCTGCAGAAAGACATTTAGGAAGGTGTACAGACATCTCAGGAGCCATGTCAAGCTTGTTAGAACAGATGAGTAATTAACGTTTCTCTGGGAAATGAGACCATATGCTTGATTCAGAATCAGTTTTTCTGCAACAAAAACTAATTGCTTGTAGGCCTTATTGAGACATTGTTGCCAATTAACATATTCCATTACCTGCATTAATTAAACATTTGCCATCTTTTTGACCTACATCAAGTTGGATGCAAAAATAATTAATTCAAATATTACATAGATTACAGATAGCATAATCCATTAAATTTTTTCTTTTTATACCTGTAAGTACAATTTAGCAACACACTATCAGCAGTTTAGCAGTTATTGTGAATATTCAAAGTATATAGATATATTTTATTTTAAATTCAATTTTATTTAATCTATATTTATTTACTTTTTATTAATTTATTTGAAGTAATTTGTAATAAATCATAGGCTTACTAAAACAATATTACTTTTAGACAGACTACTAAACTAAATATTAAAATTATGTGTAATGGTCAGTTGCACCATGTGTAAAACAATTTGCATAAAAAAAAAAAATCTTGGTATGACCACCTTTAAAATTTCATTATATTCTTTGGAGCCTTTACTTTCTCTCACACACCTCTGCAGGTTCATTAAATAAATGCTAAACTAACATTTTCACTTCAACCTAAATGTGAGAAGAACCTCCAGTGAGAACTGACAAACTCCATTAAAAGCCTTTTATCTGAAGACCTTACACAGCCCCAGTATAAATCAGGCTCTTTCTTTAAGAAAAAGTGCAACGTTTTGGATAAACAGTGAAGGTGAGGCCCATTTGGCCATCGAAACCGGCTTGCACGCTAAGTGCTCTTTCATGAAATCCATAACACCATCGCTAAGGGGGTCCTTAATAATTCAAGTGTAGGCAAGAGCATGGGTAACAGCAAATGGAAACCAAGTAGCTCTTTAAATACTGTCTATCACACACAAATCCTTGTTTGTGAGACTGAGTGAGGGAGAGAGAAAAATAATGTGTTTTTCCCTCTTTGTGAGTTAGCTTAATGAACACAATGACTTGTGTTGGGAAAGCCCAACAGAGTACAGCCACTAATCTGACAGAAGAGCCCATATATTTCATATGAGAAGCATGTCCTTTACTAATCTATACTGAAGCAGCATCTAGATGATTACAGCTGAGATAAATTTATAATACCCCAATATAGAAGCTTGTACATAAGCATATCTAGAAGAGAATATTGGTGTAATGAACCTTATATTGGAGCACCAGTCAATTCTACACTATTGACATCCTGCATGGTGGCGTGGTAGCTAGCACTGTCGCCGTGCACCTCCAGGCCTGGGGTTCAATTCCCGCCTTGGGTTTGTGTGCTTGGAGTTTGCATGTTCTCCCTGTGCTTGGTGGGTTTTCTCTGGGTGCTCTGGTTTCCTCCCACAGTCCAAAGACATGCAGGTTAGGTTGATTGGTGTGTCTAAATTGCCCGTAGTGTGTGTGCCCTGTGGTGGGTTGGTGTCCCGTGCTCTGGGATGGACTCCAGGCTTCCCCGCAACCCTCACCAGGAATAAGCGATTAAGATAATGGATGGACATTCAGCATTAATTCTCTGCCTGCAAGAAATATGCTATATTTTGTACCCCATACTTTTTTAGTCACAGCTAGGCAAAACTAAACATGGCACATGTACAGCCACAAAAGGTCGAAATCCATCCCACTGTGCTGTTTTTGTGCCTTGGAGTGCAGGTATAGCTGCTCCCTCATGCTTCTGCTATGGCACGCCTACACAGATGTAATTCAATAATGGTCTCATCCAAGTCAGCCTTCTGTTCTTCTGAGGGCTCAGCAACTCTCTATCTCAAACTGCAATCGCTCAGTGTTGGAGCCAAGCTATCAGTTGAAGTCGAAGGCTCAGTTTACCCTACGGTTACAGCGAGAATCAGTGTGATCGTTGAGGCCTCATCCACCTAAAACCAGTCTGCATAGATGCTGGTTAGCACACACACAAATACACACACAAACACACAAACACACATAGGCACATCTCTTAGATTTGGATTTCTTAAAGGAATGGGCTCTGGGATGAAAATGTCATTGCTCTGACCTACACGGAGGGAACCCTGTGAAGACTGCTACATCCAAACTCACCAAGGTCCTCTGGGGGTGAGGGAACAGAGCCATCAGCAGGTTGCCGCCAAACCTAGATTTTTCTAGTAGATTTCCAAAGCCAATGGAGTGTACTGTTTTTGGAAAACCCATATACTCTCTTCACACATGAAGCCTGTGCCAGGACTATGTCTGGATTATAGCCAGCTTGAAAAGGTGATGTTTCTGAGCCTTTGTGTTTTGAAGGTCCACGGTTTCATGCTTGCTGTGAATGTAATTTCCCCATCCAGAAAAAATGAAACAGGCAAAAGTACAGGTTGTAAACCGACCCTAACATAGCTGAAGTCTCAGTGAAAAGAGGAGCTAAGTCACACTGGCAGAGCAGGAAAACCTGTAAAATCTGTGTGACTCTAAATGTGACCCTGGCCCAACAAAGGGAATGTTTACCTGGGCATGTAGCACCAGGTCTCTCATTCAGCCCGAAACCCGACACGTCTTTGAGCTCTTTATGTGCCCATTGAGTCTGTGCACTCACAAAAAATTAACTACAGTTCCCGTGCTCATGCACAGCTTGCAAATTCTCCAACATTGTTTGCAACATTTTCCAAACTGTGTATTGAGTGAACAGCTACCCCTAACTGTTCCTCAGACCTTTCCAGTTTCTCTTCCTCTTGGTCACACAGTACGAATGAACCACTGTCCTTTTCTCAGGAGCGCTATGGAAAGTGCTTCTGCTCTACAGCCATGCAACTTAAATTCTGTACGCTGTAGTTTTTTAATTTTTATTAAATTAAATATCCAAATCACACCGATGGCCCTTAGTTTAATCTTTGTCTGTTTTGCAAATAATGCAGAAGATTTATCATAGTACCTTAGATTAGACTTATAAAAATATTTCAATATATTAAAACTTTGGAAAAGTTAGATTAAACTCCTCTCGGCTGATGAACTGCTTACTTTGTGTCACTCCTGCATCTTGGCCGACATCTTCTTTCTTCTGTCGCTTCTCTGCACCAGTAAGAGCTACAGACTCAAAAGTCTGCAAGACTTGACTTTCTACCCCCCTGTCCCTCTGCACCTGCAAGGAGCCTCAATGAATAAAGGGAAGCATTTTATTTCGAGATTGTGTCTCAGATAATACAAGCAATGTATTCTCAGCATTTTGTGCACTTCGTTCATGTCTTTTCCAACCAGATTTCTATGTGGTTGCATCTAGACGAGAAAAGCAGAGCAGCGGTGTTATGCATGTCAAATGTTGTTTTAAAACAGGACCTTTCACCCCACGTTTGATTGACAAACACTCAGACAAAGGCACGCCGTTTGCTCTCTGTGGCCTGGCCTATTTTCTGCCTGACCTTGAAAGACTGTTCATATTGATTGCTTTCACTCTTTTAATTTTTATTTTTCTCACAACGGCCTAAGGACACTGCAGGAAAAAAAAAAACATTAATTAACTTCCCACAAACATTGATATCTGCCACCTGCAGGGAAAAGGGGTCTGCTTGACAACCTTATAATACATAAAGGCCTGTCTCTCTGACTGAAAATATTTAACATCTTAATTTGTGAGTGCTTTTAAAGGGAGGGACTTGCTTTATGTCACTGCTTGTCTCTGTATTTGCCTCTTTTATGTCTTGCTAAAAGTAGAATGCTTCACAGATTCTTTGCAGATTCTCTGTGCTCATTCAATTTGGCATTAAGGTGGTCTTTGACAGAACTGAATCTATTTCCTGTCTGCAAGCACAGGGCCCAAAAGAGGCTCACACAACCTCACTCATTTATACCAGGGCCATTATCAAAGCAAACTATAGCTGTGTGCTTCTCTCTAAGCTTCCTTATATCCATTCAGATCTGACCCCTTTCATTAAGCACTGGTAGTTTATCTGATTTAACCCCCAAACTAAACCCCCTGTTTTTCAATGTACAGACTGCTTGTGCAAATAAAAAGACGTATTTAGTTTTACCAACAGGGGTTAAATTTATATTCCCATATTTCCAACTAATCAGAATCCATGTGTTTGACTTAAAAGCTCATTGTACCTTTATGCTTGTTCAGTGTGTGCCATTCTATAAAAAAACTTATAAAATTGTTTTACAAGCCCAGTATAGATTACCTCTGTGGGTATCAAGATATTTATTTAAAAAATAAAAAGGAAATTAAAAACTAAAGCATTCCTTGCAATTTCACTATGTTCACTGTTAGAAAAGAAAAGGTGGGTAACTGCACTGTAGGATAGAAAAGTTTTACAAATTAAGACGTAAATCACGCCCTTGGCGTCACCCGTAAGAGTGTCTTACATGGTGGTCACTGCTCCACACTTCCTAGAGTAGATCGACACGGGATCACAACACGTCCAGCGAAAGCTGCTCTGAGGAACATTTGTTTTGGCTTCACCCCTTGTACCTTTTTTACTTTCCACTATTGAGAGAATGCTCCATGTATTGTATTACCTTCTCTGTAACACATAAAAACCAGGCAGAAAAGCACATTGTAAAACCACACAACATCCGATTTGAATCTAAGACAAAACAGAACTTAAGATTTCAAACTGAAAGAGGAGGGGAAATCCACACCAACATTGAATGGCTTTTGTTTTTTTCCGGGTCGATAGAAGCTAGGGTGGTTACTCAGAGGAAGTGGGGTGACTAGACTGGGGGGCACCAAGGGTGAATGAGTGTGACCCTTTACTTCTGCTGGAGTTTTACAACTCCAAGAGCCCTTTGCCCTGGAAAAACAGGCCTGAATTGCTGAGCCAAGGGATAGCCATGGGGGTGGGGGGGATTGGGGGGGGCTTAGTGGGACAAGTCCAGTTTGGAGCGACCCACCACAAAGCACCCATGGCTTGAAGGCAACTGTAATGAGAGTTGCTTTACAATGCCAGGAGGGACGTTCGGATAACCGCGAACTAAGACACTGTTGCCAAGACCGGCGAGTAGCTGCATCCACATTCTCCACTGCGAGGCTTGTCCTCTGTGACTTTGTAAATGTGTTTTAAGCTTGACTATTTTTTGCACAGCCTCATCAGAGGGAGTCCAACAAGTGAGGGAGGTGAAAGAAGCCCCCCCCCCCCCCCTTGGTGCTAATTGGTCTCGCCAGCTGCTGTAATGCAGGCTGGGCGGCGATTCCCGGGATCATAATAAATTTCTGAGCTGAAAACACACTGATCTCACAGATGTGTTCCACAACACTGGACATTAAAGTACTGCATTAGCACTACTTATTACTTTACACTCACACCCATCCATTCCCCCACCCCCTGCGTACACTCAGCCTGTACCATGACCCCTTTTTACAGCAGTCTTTCTGTTTCAACAAATGCATTTCTGTTAACTCATTCAAAGAGGGCCAGTGGGAAGCACGTATGGAAAAAGTATGTAAGAAGTACAGCAGGCTGGACTGGAGTCTGTGGAGTGTATCTGTCTGCACCTTCAGCATGGGCTGTGATGTCACGAGCGCTTTCCTCTTCAACATTTCTCTTGCGTTTATGAAAAAGAATTCCGTAAGAAAGCAAGCGTTTCCTAATTTACTCCAGCCAAAAAGGGTCGCTTGGAGCAGTGACAGGTGCAGTGAAAGAGGGCACTGTTTCCATGGAGGCACACGTCTGTCTATCCACACGGTGCCACCTTGGGACTCGAGTCTACATTCCCTTTCATCTCCACGTGAACAACAGCAAACATGCTTTGGAAATACTCATGTTCTAAAGGTGTGAGTCATTTGCACAGAGAGACTGCAATGTAAGAACCTTAACAACATGTGAGAGACAAAAAAAAAAAAAACAGAAATAATTATTACTGATGCTGTAGCTCATATGTCAAACTCAAGAGAAAATGATTTATACAAAATATTAACTCCGGGCAAAGTGTGCTGCAAAACATTACAACATATGCCCAGCTGACCATTGTTGACTGCAGAAGGTGAACTCAGAGCCTCTAGAGTTGATCTTTTCTGGAGAGTGGTGTGATGAAAGGTATCTGGAAGAGTTTTATGGGACTGAATCATAATCATTTTCATTTACTGTTGGTGCAGTTCAGTGAAGGGCAGACAGCTCAAGTCTTCAAATTATGTAGGAAACATCTGCTGTCGGTTTTGTGCAACAGGAAAGCTAGTATGCAGATAAAGGCAAGACCAGCAAAGGGTCCCCTTCAAACTAAACCTTTGAAATGCACTATGTAAGCTGTGGAGCTAAGGGACCCGCAACATAGCATGTGTCTATGAGACATAAATACTAAGTGCTAATAAGAACGTAAGAATGTAAGCAGCGTAGTGTTATACTTAACACAGTAGCACTGTTGCATCCATTGTCACATTGCATGGTGTAGGACTTCCTTCTTCTCTTGCTGTTCAGTGACTCATCAAAGTTTGAACAGTGATCTAAGTTATTCAAACATACCAGAAATCCAGATTCCACATAAGTAATCAATTGGGATGTATTTGGAAGTTGCAGTTTGAGACTAGCTGCTATTACTTGAGAAACACCCATTTCAGATAGGATTATGTGACTTGAGGATTTAGATGTCTTTAAACTGCTCTGGAAAGAATCCATGAAAACCACTGTCACAGAGAAGAAATGTACCATTCAGGCAGTTGGCTCAGAGACACAAAAGACATCATGTGTGAGTGATCCTTGTCATGATGGAAGCATTTCGTGCAGAAGAGAAAAAACAATCAGATTGTTTCAAATCCTCCAATCAAATGGGACAGAGTAGAAACCACAATCTTTCATTGGATAATATCCAACTGTGTGGAGAGGGTGAGGGGTTGGTTCATTAGTCTGGTAACAAATGGATTCCCTCAATTAAAAGCTTTAAGACATTTGATAAAAACAACTTTGCTCAAAGAAATGGCTAATCATGAAAGGGAAGCATATGACAGCAAACCTCCTATATTCAGATTTCTGCAAATATACTTAAACAAGACTATTTCCCTTTCTGGAGCAGTGACACTTTTTTCTGATATTTCATCATTTAGTTTTTTTTTACACTGTTAAAATTACTGCTGGGAAATAATCTTGAAGAGTTACAATAACTGCTGTCAGACGGGTACTTAGGTTTTCACATTTGTCCCTTTTGGTGTCTTCTGAAAAAAATAGAGGTCTTGGGTCAGAACAGCATTTGGACCGCAAGCTAAGCATCACTATGTCGGCAGGCAAATCCCCTTTCACAAGGGGCCCGGGTGGCTCATGCCAACCCAAAATGTAACCCAGCTCCCCTTTAATCATACTCAATACAACCGTCAGTATTCAAAGCTGAATTGACTTAAATTTAATACAGGCTAAAATCAGTTTAACAACATTCTGGGTATTATATATAAGCCAGTTTAAAAGGAAATGTCAAGATACCCAAAGATTTCTATTGCACAATCTATAGCCAGTGTTAAATGATCCACAAAAGCCAATTTAACAATGTCAACATTAAAGAAACTGTCAATACATAACATGAAATATATACT
>JABJVR010007597.1:0-11361 GCA_025773905.1 Chitala chitala | reverse complement strand
GCTTCCTCAATGGAGCTTCCCAGGTTTCACGCCTATCAGTCTTTGACATTCTTAACGAGCCGTCGTCACCTTACAGGCCATCTGGGGAAATGTTCACAAAGGCAGCGCAAGGCAGGCCTGTCTATTTCCTGTTCCTTCTGCCATCTCCCCTTACCCCAAGCCTGCTCCCGGGAGCAGTAAAGGAGTTTGGGGAGGGGGGGCATGCAGTTCACATTCTTCCTGAATGGAAACCACTCTGGTGGGAGGGAGACACTAGAACGAACATCACATCTCTGCTCCACATTCAGACCCCACAAAAAGGAGAAACGCAAACTCCAGCTTTCCATTTAGGAGCGGGAAACGCAAACGTCTGGCTTCTCTTCTGTCAGATGAAAAGGAAGCACTAGACAGATAAATACAAATTCATCTCACATGGCCTGTCGCTCTCCGTGCGCCGTGGCGTTTAACATCACCAGATGTTGACAGTTGCACTTCAGACTTGCGGATGTTTGTGTTTGGTTTCAGCTTCCCAAACTTGTCACACAACGTGTTCCAGGACTTTATTATCAGTAATCCAGGCCTGGCAGCACACAGCATATTTTAATAACGCTCTTTTTGTATTGAATACAGCTTTGACCCCCCGAGCACAACTGCTTCTAATCAAGCCATACACGGCAGCTTTGTGACTACTTGAAGAAGTCTTCTGTCGGGTACATAAAACTCAGTCTCAAATTCCTGAGAAAGCATAGACCCCTTTTATTCTACTATACAATTATATGATTATACAAATCCCTAATTGTATGCATGACTTTCCTTGTTCATGAACTGAATCGCAAACCACATTTACCAGCAGAATTGCTGTTGATACCCCAAACTGGAGGAAATTAGCATGGCCGGATTCTGTTGAGCATGCCAAAGGGATTGTGGGTAATCTTCCTGAGTGACTGCACTTAACAACCCACCTTGTTGATGTTATTTGAATTTGCCACCCTAGTAATACATGGCTATTTTTATAACCTTCTCAAGAACCACAAGGTGTAAGGCAGGGAAGACCATGAACAGACTGCTAGCACGTTATAGGGCATGCATATTGTCACATGTTAAACACAATTTAGGGTCTTCAGCACATGCAAAGTCTTTGGCCTGTATATGAAAGTGTATTATGGTGAAGTCTGAACTTAAAACTGAAAACCGCATTGGGGACTGGACCTACACTCACTGTAGGCAACGCTGTGCTGTTGAGGGACTGGAATACATCAATATTTAAAACATCATTACAACCAGGCAAAGACATCAGACTGCCTACCATTCCACACAGTCATGAAGTCTGAGACTAGTCACACAAGCTCTGTCAATGCATGTAACGACAGACCATGACTGAGTGAAAGGAAATATACAGACAAAGATGGGAAATGTGAGGACAAACATAAATGCAGATGCTTCCACACAGGTGCGCCACATGGTACTGCTGAGCAGTGAACACCAGTCATGCTCTGTGGCAGGTATAAATATGCTGAGCAGGCTCAGTTGATTCTGACTTTGGATCAACATGGAAACCGGAAAAGACTTCGGTGACTTTGACGGGGGCTCACTTTTGGGGCACGAATGGCAGGAGTTGCAGTCACAAAGAGTGTTCAGATAGCTTGTGTTTGAAAAGGAATGGTGACTAAAGTGATGTCTACATTTAGATCTATGGGAAAGACGTGAGTCAATTAGGTCAGAGATTTGATGACTATGACTGATACATTTGTGTGACGTAAGGATAAACAAAAGGCCAGCCCTTTGTCAGGTGACTATTAATATGTATATACTGTATATATGTACATGTTTGTATAAGTTCTTTGTCTTTTTACTTCACTGCTTCTGACTTAATTTTGTAAATACCCAAGACTGTAGCTCAGAGATGCCAACAAATAATTGTTGGCTGATCACCAAGACTGCCGCTTTCTATTGGCTAACATTCAACACTGTTAATTTTTTATTCGATTCTTGTTGCTTGCCACTTAAATGGCTGATAACATATGATATAAAATACTAGTCAACAAACACCAAAACAAGATGTTATAAAATATATAAAACTGAGTGCCAGTCACAGCTTTCATGGCATAAAAAAGCAGCTGATGCAAAAACAAGCAACGCGTGCTTATATAAAAACGGCTTAAATAAACTCAATATTATGTCAATATATTCTAATATTAGTATACTGGAACTTCTGTGTGTGATTATAGAAACTAGGGTAAATGAACGGTTACTGATTACTTAGCTGAACAGGTTTGCAGCCTGAGCAAATCTGACAGTTTCAGCCTGTCAGGCTGTCAGACTTGCTCTAAAATAAAAAAATTAAAAAAAGAAACAACCTCAGCCTGCCGCTGGCCGTCACACACATCTTAAACTTCAAAGACAGCACTCTGACATGACGGGGTCAATTCAATTTAAAAACCGACACTTCACACTGAAAGCAAATGCGCTTTTTTCTGCAATACTCCTCCCATAAACAACCACTCCACGGCCGTTGTTTTGGTCTGAGCATGCGGCTGGAAAAAAAAAAGTGTAACCAAGAAAGTGAATATTTTAGGTGGTGGGGACATGAATATGGAAAAGTGAAATTGGAAGCAGAGTTAAAAGTAACAGAAAAGATCTGTTTTCATCAACCAGCAGTGGGGCTAAGGTGAAAGGTGAAGCAGCAAAAGCAGGGTGGGAAAGCAAAGCTACACCACGTGGCATGGTTGTTAAAGGCGTGCATGTATGAGCAAACAGTGTCAGGTTACGCAGCTGGGAGCCGCTCTGTTTATGTTAGAAACACTGTTATGTTTCAAATCCAATTGTGCTGGTAATGTTTAATTATTAATCTGATGCTACAGATGAACCTTATAAAGTTCTGAAACAGGAGGCCCTTTGCTGAAGTCCCACTAATCCTTTGCTACTAACCTCACTGAGTTGAAGAGTACAAAGACCACACGTCAGATGTTTGCACTTAACCGAACACTGTAACTAGGTTGTACAGGGATGAAGTTCCCCATAATTGCAGTTATTAACTCTAATCTGTAACTGTCAAATCAGGCATGGGTCGTTTGAATGCCAAACAATATGTTCTGCCCCCTGAGTGAACTAAAGTCAGTTAAGAATGGATGTTGTATGAATTTTGAGATTTTATACGATGGTCTGAAACTACTAAAGAACCCTGGAGTGAGATATGAGTGGAATTCCTATGGTAATGCCATAGAATAATATAGCACTCAAAGCACATGTTAAAAAAACAACCAGAGAACCATATTCCTTTGAAAGCAGCAAGATGTTCTCCGTAAGAACCCTGTCCAATAACAGTCACCTGCAATGTGATCTTAGTCAACCACAACAAAACTCCTGGTAGGACTCCATGAGTGCAGTCTGTATCTTCCAGTTTCATCAGTTCACCCCTTTGCTCTTGGACCCAGAACAAGAATGCCCTTACCGAGCGATAAGGAAGAGGGATAGAAATTAGAGATACGCTAAATTAAATTCAGACTGCCCTCACAGGAAGATCGTATTTCGCTATGCTTAAAGTCACTGCCAGCTTCCTCTTCCTCCACCAGAAACGCAATTCACGGTTGCATGAAATAACCTTTTTTCTCATAAATATGAACCACAAAGAACACAATGTTATCGCACCTCTGTCCTTAACCAAGAGTAGCCTGTGAATTATAGGTTTATATTCAGGACTACACAAACATTTCAACACCCCTAATTTTCTTGATGGGTTAGAGGGATGTCTTTCCTCTCGGCAAAGCCGCCTCCTTTCATACAGAAGAAAAGAAAGCGATCTATTAACTTTAAGGATGTGCTCAGGTATGATGGGGAAAAATATAAATGATAAATGGTCTGGATCTATATGTTCTCTTTGTCTGCAATTCCAAAAAATTGACAGTTGTTCTGCTTCTTAACAAATGAGCCTGTGATAGTTCTTAAAGCATCTTTCTCGACAATGCAAGGTGTCTGCAATATACAGATTCAACACCTAACACGTTGCAGGCTGTTACCTCATACGTCCCCTGCTCAGTTTTATTACCACAGACAGCTGTGTTTAAAAAAACACACATTCCTCTAAGGCAACACAGCAAACGGGTATGTACTTCAGCCACTTGTAGTGCAGCGGAGAGTGCTTTTACAGAACAGCCTATTGTCTGAAGTGCCAGCAACAGCAGCCCTCAGCCCTGTCCTGTTATTAAAATGTGATGGGATGTCTCAGAGTGGACTGCTTGGGAGGGCTGACCTGGAGCTCTGTAGAATCCAGACAAGCCTCTCATCCTCTCTACTCTGGATCCAGTCATGGTGTTCATGTGGAGTAGGCAGGGGTGGTCTGTGTTACGTGTGCGCGAGGGCAGCGTATGTAGTGAACACACCGGAAAGACCATCTTCAATATCTCTTATTTCTTATTGACCCAGTTTGGGTTCTTCTCCAATCCCTTTATCCATCCCAGTTCACCTCACATTTCCTTCAAGTGTTTTCATACGCTTATCCATTTTGCTGTTTCTTCAACATGTCTCTTCCTTCATTTCTTTTCATTTTCCTAGCAGTATTTTTCATATACAGTACACTAACTCTCCTCCAGTTATTTTGGGATTTGCGTTTACCTACAACATTTCAAACCTGTCACCAGGCATCACTTTACCTCATAAACATTTTTCCCCATATAAAAAAAATCCATAAATCTGAAACGTCATCAAACTAAACCGATATTCAAATCACCACTCCATTATGATCACACTTATTATAATCATTATTACCATTAGTACTATATATTGCATATCATTACCAAAGGACGTATGTAAAGCGATGACAATTTAATAATGAATTATGACAATCATAAAAGAGATGGCAAACAGCAAAGATGTAATGATGCATGTGATGAGGGAAGGAAATAAAATGTTTGATGAATAGATGGCTTATTGAATAAGAATGCCAGGAGGCCGGTCTTTGTAATCGTCTGGAAAAACATGAAAATAGGCGTTTGCTTTTCAAATGGTAATTTTATGAATTTGTGCTACACACCTATATAGATTGCAGTAATAATTTTTTTTTAAGCCAGGCAGACAGCTCTGGAGCGGTGAGCATGCTTAAAAGTTTGGATAGGCTGCAAATTTGAGCTAAAATGGCAGTTTGTTTGTTAGTAATGATGAGGAAATGCGTTTAATTGAGTTATAAACAATGAAATATGGTCAGCTGGGATTTGTCCAAAGACTCCATAATGCGATACAGTTCGACGGTTGTAACAAGAGTGTGCTAATCATTTTGATGGTTTCATCATTTTTTTCCCATGATCACTTGCAGGAGCTTTGTGAGAGAGGGGAAGCTGGCTATGTAAGCTGCGAGAAATAAAAGGTGTCACAGATGAACTGCGGTGACGTCATTTTTGTTTCATTAATGACAGATGCCTACGATTCATCACTGAAAATAAGGATAAATAAGCAACAGAAAAAAAACTGTCACTCAAGACTGGAATAAATGAGCTTCACAGATGTGGCTTTTTTCTAATTCTGCAGCCTTCCTCTGAACAAACAATGGATGATTAATCCACTCCACAAATCCCTAGTATAACTTTTTTCATATTTATGCAATTTCTGTCTTTTTGCGTGATTACATTTTCCACACATTAAAGATTTCATTATGAGAACGTTTACGTTGCGTTTGCAGTCTAGAACTAACAAAAAAGGAACACCAATGAAAGCAAAATTAAGACATTAAACACAGATTATCTCCGCTTCCTTTTCTATTTCTTGTCGTTTTATGCTTTTTACACAACCCCGACACGTCTCTATTTCACTTCGCCCTGCGGGTTTTCACATCTGCATTTGCTTGCATGTGTGGTGGGGCGCTCCTACCCAATGTTTATGAACCTAAAAAGAACCGTCATTTGGTGAAGAGTGACAGCGGTCTCGAAGTCAAGCCCTACTGGGCAGCCTTTTGCAAAAGGGCTCTGGTTAATTAAATGTGCAGCATTGCTTCAGACAGTGGCTGGGATGGTGAGACCGAACACCCGAGGACAGCGGTTCCTACTCACCAGCCTTGGGAGTGATAATTACAGAGGGTGATAGGCAGAGTCAAGACTTTTGGCATAGGGAGATCATTAAACAATCCAGTCCTCCTACTGGTCCTGGAGAAACATTAATGGTGAAACAACCTGGTGAAACAACTGCTGAGTGCCTGGTTCACTGAGTCTGCATGTGGGCCCACAGTTCTGAAGAGGGAAAGCCCCACCACCACCACCACTACCACCCTTTCCAAAAACCTTGTGTTTCAAACCCAAAATTCAAAAGTAATTCAGAGTAACAAATCAATAGCACTTGCGTATGAAGAAATGAACGGAGTTGTCAAAATGAGATGTTTCAGAGATGGGAACAAAAGAGGTGGAACATGTCGGACGTGAGGCGATAAAAAACGTTGGACATGAAATTCTTCTTTGTTAAAAACTTTTATTTCCCTGCTAATTCTTAAAGTTTAGCAGTTAAAAAACATACTGTAGTCTAGGTTTAAGATATTGATTGGTGTTGAAAGTGTTTTTGCCATATACTCCATCCATCCATCCATCCATCCATTATCTTAACCGCTTAGTCCTGGTGAGGGTCGCGGGGAAGCCTGCAGCCCATCCCAGAGCACACAGGGCGCAGGGCAGGGGACACTCAGGGCGGGGCGCCAACCCACCACAGGCCATATATTATATTGCCAAAAGTATTGGGACACCTCTCCAAATGATTGAATTCAGGTGTTCCTATCACCTCCATGACCACAGGTGTATAAAATGAAGCACCTAGGCATGCAGACTGCTTCTACAAACATTTGTGAAAGAATGGGTCACTCTCAGGAGCTCAGTGAATTCAAGTGTGGTGCTGTGATAGGTTGTCACCTGTGCAATAACTACATCTGTGAAATTTCCTAACTACTAAATATTCCATGATCAACTGTTGTGAACTGTTGTGTATTGTAACAAAGTGGAAGCAACTGGGAACAACAGCAACAGCAACCATGAAGTGGTAGGCGACATAAAATGACAGAGCAGGGTCAGCACATGCTGAAGTGCACAGAGCGTAGAAGTTGCCAACTGTCTGTAGAGTCAATAGCTACAGACCTCCAAACTTTGTGTGGCCTTCAGATTAGCACAACAACAGTGCATAGAGAGCTTCATGGAATGGGTTTCCATGGCCAAGCAGCTGCATCCAAGCCTTACATCACCAAGTGCAATGCAAAGCGTCAGATGCAGTGGTGTAAAGCACACTGCCCCTGGAGTCTAGAGCAGTGGAGACATGTTCTCTGGAGTGACGAATCATGCTTCTTCTCTGTCTGGAAATCCGATGGATGTGTTTGGGTTTGGCGGTTGCCAGGAGAACGGTACTTGCCTGACTGCATTGTGCCAAGTGTAAAGTTTGGTGGAGTGGGATTATGGTGTGGGGTTGTTTTTCAGGGGTTGGGCTTGGCCCCTTAGTTCCAGTGAAGGGAACTCTTAAAGTGTCAGCATACAAAGATATTTTGGACAATTTCATGCTTCCAACTTTGTGGGAACAGTTTGGGGATGGCCCCTTCCTGTTCCAACATGACTGTGCACCAGTGCATAAAGCAAGGTCCATAAAGACATGGATGAGTAAGTTTGGGGTGGAGGAACTTGACTGGCCTGCACAGAGTCCTGACCTCAACCCGACAGAACACCTTTGGAATGAATTAGTGCAGAGACTGCAAGCCAGGCCTTCTCGTCCAACATCACTGCCTGACCTCACAAATGTGCTTGTGGAAGAATGGTCAAACATTCCCATAGACACACTCCTAATCCTTGTGGACAACCTTCCCAGAAGAGTTGAAGTTGTTATAGCTGCAAAGGGTGGGCCAACTCAATATTGAACCCCATAGACTAAGACTGGGATGCCATTAAAGTTCATGTGCGTGTAAAGGCAGGCGTCCCAATACTTTTGGCAATATAGTGTATGTACTAGTCTGGTGTTCTTCCCCAAAACAGTGCAATGTATGACAGTGCCCTGCTATGAATTTCTATATTGAACATCGTGACCTTTAAAGTTTTTCTTCTCATGAAATCTGTATGTATGCCAGCCTTGTTTTTTTTCTGCATCAGCAAGATCGTTTGGGGGTAGCTGTAAATGGCACTAGTTTAAGCAACAATTATTCAAGTATGGCCCTCTTATACAGTGACAAAAGTTTGTTGCAGAAGTAAACAAGTAGGGTATATTTAGAATGGAGAAATCCTAAGTGGGAAGAGACATCTGTGCACTGATATGTAGTCCTGTTTCTCTACCTCATGTAATTAAATCAGTCCCAGTTGAAACTGTGAGTTCAGCCTCTGCATTGAGGGATTCCATGACAATATGCAGAGGGGCAAAATGACTATGAAAACTAGGGATTAGCTAGCAGTTATGTTCTATAGAGGCAGAGGGTCTCCACATTGAGAAGACTCACTTAATACTCCGGATGAGTGACCCTTCGACAGTGGCTGTGCTCCTAGAGCAGCTGTCTGCACACGCAGCCTTCACCGCGTTCGTCTCTGCAGCCTGCCCAAAGCCGTCACACACAGCTGCCTCCTGTTTGACAGGGCGGCATGCCCTCGGCTGATGAATTTGGGTCCAAACGCTCGACAGGCGGCGGGACTCCGGAGAGCACACATTGTGTCGTTCATTTTATCACACTGTCAAAGGTGGAAAAAAGTCACTTCGCAAGACGTACAGAGGAGCCAGAGCCAGGCTGACATTTCAATATCTCACCACTTAAAAACAGCTTAGTTCTAAGGAATAATCTAGCAAGAAGACTTTTGAAAGACTCTTTCCAGCACCTCCGTTATCACCTTTCCACTTCAACTTATCATCTCCCACTTCAGAAACCTTCTCTTTTCTTTTAGCCTATCCACACAAGGACATCAAACTTCTTCCCAGAGTTTGCTATCTATGTAGAACCCCCTTGTTCACAGCTCAATGTACACTTGGCTTGTTTTAACAGATAGCTAATTCCAGAAGGCACACAAGCATGGTGCTTTACAGGATGGAAGTTATCCTATGTGGAGCACATCCACCATGCTCACAGGATGAGTTCTGTAATGACAAAGAGGAGCTCAGGTGGCAATACGGGTCTTTAGAGGACAACGTGAAGACTTCTCACTGCAAAGCCTTTAAGCTTCCATTCTCAACTTCTGAAAGATTGCACAATTACATCTTCATAATGTACAGCTGCCATTAAAGTCCTAATCTGGAAAGACAAAAGTGCCAAACTGGCTCCAGATGTGATATATTTTAGTCACTCAACACCGACTCAACTACTGCGCTAACAGTTTATTAATAGTCTATGTTAATATGAAGCACATGGCTATAATGAAAGTTGGCCATAGATGCAAAATCAAATGTAAAGATGTAAACGGTCCAGCAACAATGTTGTAAATGTCTTCTGGGTTTTGCACATTGTGTCAAGAAGCAAACTAAATTTGATTCAATTAGCAAGACTTGGCAAACAGCAGCTGGCAAAACATTTGAAAATTAATTGCCTGAAATTTCTTAGATTTCTTTCTGAAAACAGTGTGCGCACAAAAAGCTGAGCTGAAAATCAGAAATACTTTACAGAGGAATATTTAACAACATATTACATCCATGTAGGAGACTGATGTCAAAGACCCTTAGAAAGCACCAGTAAATTGATTGCATCAGATGTAGTCTACAGGACTACTGATGCTATCATGAAGGCAGCTGGTGGCTCAGAGCCTTTGGTTTGGATGTGGAAAGCTCCTGGTTCAAATCCCACCACTGCAACCAGTGGTGTCCCTGAGTAAGACACTAAGCTTGCTGAGTGCTGTATGAATGATAGTTAATAGAACTAATTAAAGTCACAGGCATCTCTATGTTCAAAGATAAACTGTCTGTTCACCCAGCCCTGTCAATGCCTACAGTGTGAGATGGGCTACACTGTCAGGCACGCGCAATTTCAGATTCTCCTCCTTCGCTAATCCTGCATGAAGTCACCCCTGTTTGAGCACGAGCTGTCTGAATCCAGCATGTCAGGCTCTGAGTGGCGCCACATTGACCGCGTCCTGTCTCCATGACTCTGCCTATCTCTCCCACCCCATCCCTGGTTCTCACAGAGACATTAGCATCTATCTGTGTCACCACATCCTTCTGGCCTTCACAGCAATGACTTGTGCCTTCAAAAGACACATCCAGAGAAACAGAACTCGAATGATGTCATTGCTAAATATCCTCAAAGTTTCTCTTTCAGTTAATCTATCACAGTTTTCACAAAAAGCCTTGGCATGAGGTGTTTCAAAATTTTTAACAGGAATCACATTGTCACATGTATTTACATGCAAAATTCTAAATCTCTATGACTCATTCAAATATTTAAAAGAATTTCAACATTATCCCTATGATGTTTCACATGCTAATATTCACTGGTGCTTTTATTACTAACTGTGTTTTCAATTGCTAATGACTTGAGCTCATTAGTGCAAATTGGCCTGGTTCATTTTGATATGCGGTGGAACCATCATCAATAATTTGAGATGTAGAGTGTATATGGGAGTGGAAGCTGCCATCGGTTATGACCAAATGAATCAAGCAGCAGATCTTCACAGCTTGGTCACAGTTGAAGTCTAAGTGGATCAGGAAGCAGAGGTTTGTCAAAGCTGTCAGACCTCAGAATCAAACGAATCAAGGCTGAGTCCTGACACAGATCAGCCTGTATGTTCTCAAAACATTGTAGTTAAAACACGTGGCTGAAGAAAGCATCAAAACAGATAGCTGAAAAAAGGAGAGGCCAACATGTAAAAACTTTAGAGATATTCTGGGAGACATTAACAGCGTGAGGAGCTTTAAGTGATTATGTCCCTTGTGCCAATAAAAGGAACTGCAGTGATGAAGCGGGTTTGGACTGTGGTGACGTTTAACGGCAGGCATGGCTCCTTTGTTTGGACAGGTTGACCAGCAGCTATATTACAGTATAGTAGCTGTAATAGCAATGCTGATAGCTTGTAGTTACAGACAAAAACAATAAAATATGGCTCCAACATTGACAAATGGCTTTTCGCCATTGAACTCATGATTCACAATATAAGGGAGATCATAAGAAAACAATAAATGCCTTTATGTTAATGCAGGTAACCCTGGTTTCATCCAAAATAATCTGGATAACCTTATTTTATCCCAAAACATGACGTGAAATATTTTCCTTTTGTGAAATTTACACTATTCTTTTATCTGTTTAATTCTTTACTGGAAAATTATTTTGCAAGCACAAAATTTAATCAGTACAAGACTTCATAACCCCAAGAATGGTAACACAATGTGATTTATCCATCCATCATCTTAACCGCTTATTCCTGGTGAGGGTCGCGGGGAAACCTGGAGCCCATCCCAGAGCACATAGGG
>JABJVR010007596.1:0-11361 GCA_025773905.1 Chitala chitala | reverse complement strand
GCATTGGGTGTGTAGGGCTGTAGTGGTGTACACGGCATTGGGTGTGTAGGGCTGTAGTGGTGTACACCGCATTAGGTGTGTAGGGCTGTAGTGGTGTACACGGCATTCGGTTATGGGCCAGCCTAGACTGGGTCATCATATTGTGTTTGTTTGCACAGTAGGCAGTAAATATAGAAGTACTAATAATTTGCACTGCTAATTACAAAGAGTAACACAGACCAGTAGGTCACACAAATGATGGACATATCTGGGGTTCTAGATCTTTTTAATTTTGATAGTGAACTGTATTTTTTATGTAAATTCAGTTAACTTTTTTACTCCTTTACTGCTGCAGTGCTGGCTTTTTAAGATAAAGATTTTGTATTCTGCATACGCAAACATTAACATGCCCTGTTCCATTAAAAAAAAGAGGACTACCACATCAACATTAAGTAAATGTAGATTGATTCCACATTATACAATTATGTTTCATAAACATTACCGATTTATATTCAATCCACTTAATCATACGAAAGGAAACATCATTTTATCATGTGGAACTAATGTAGAAATATATATATATATATATATATATATATAGCTACCATATAGAAATATATACGTATATGGTAGCACATTGTTCAACGCTTGTTAGACCTTGAAATCACAAGTGCAGAAAAGAGCAGGAGTAGTTTGATTTTTTTCAAATTTACTTTTATTTTTTTCAAAATTTTTATTACCCACAACAGGTAAAATCCTTCATTCTAAGCCATACATCATTCAATTAACCATTCAATGTTTTATCTGGTTTTACAGTTAAATTATGACATGTATATATGTATATGTATAAGCAGGCATTAAAATTTTTAACATAAAAAATTTATTACCACAATCCTGGCAATTTTTGTGTTTTGCTAAAACATCGGTTTTACAGATCAGCATCTGTGATCTGTAGTTGAGAGTATTTTACACAAATCTTCTATACACTGAAATTAAAAAAAGTAAATTGTTTTGTGCATCAAACAAAAGTGTTATTGCCAGCTGTGTGTCTGACTTCAGAGTACACACAGTTTTTCACGTCTTTCTGCTTTCGTCCACTTTTTGGTTTATTAGTAAACTTCAGTGCAGCATAATTCAATGTTTCTGGATTTTGGTTCTGTGGGGAAATAATACACTACTGAGAAGCACAAATCAGTTCAGTATTTTATTAAATGCACAAACACACATACTATATATATATATATTGAAAGGGAAACTGTTGCTCCTTAAAAATTTGAGGTTTTAATGTCTAGTAAATACCCAATTATTGCTTTTATTATTATTATTATTATTATTATTATTGTTATTATTATTATTACCTTGTCTTCCTGAAATCTGCAGTGTTCCGCCACAGATTCATCACCAAGCGCTTTCTGAGGGAGACATGCTATTTGGACGAGGAAATGGAAAGAGATTTTAATACTTTTGTACATTATACTGTCTATTAAATTACATATATATATATATATGTACAACATATGTATGTAACATATATATATAAATAACTACATTACATATAATACAGAAGTACTCTACATAATTTCCCACACATAACATGCAGTACAGCAAGTAACGGTGATGGTGTAGTTACCAACCTACATATAAATTCCACAAGTAAACCAGGATTTGTAATGAAGTTTGGAAACTGAGAAAACTAAAGCTTATTATACACTACCTGGCCAAAATAAAAGTCACACTCTAATATTTTGTTTGACCACCTTTAGCTTTGATTACAGCACACGTTCGTTATGGCGATGTTTTCACAAGCTTCTGCAACATCTCAGCTTTTATTTACATGCACATCATAATTTTGCAAATGTATGTTCTCTGTAAAGTCTTCTCCAGAACATCCTAAAGACTTTCAAGGAGATTAAGAACAGGACTCTGCGAACAAAGTCATGTGTGTGATTCCTCGTGCTCCTTGAACTCCTTTTTCACAATTTCAGCCTGATGAATCTTGGTTTTCTCAGCCTGTAACATGCATGTGTCGTCAATGAAGAAAAAACCCACTGATGGGAGAACCAGGCCATTCAGTAGATTCAGATACTCAGCTGACTTCATTTTACTGTTGCATAACATTGCTGAGTTTATACCAGACCATTTTAAGCAATACCAGCTAATAATACGGCGTCCAGAGGCACAGCATGACGTTTTTGGCCAGGTAGAGTATTTTTCTGTACAGTATACAGAATTATGCTTTGATATGAAGGTTATCAAACTGTCTATGAGTTCTTAGGTGAATATGAGACGTCTGCATTAAAATATTATGTGTATTTACAGAATACATTATATACAGTATGTGTAGGCTGCTGATATTTGAAGCTTTTGTTTTAAATATGTTTGTTTTGTACTGACTCTGGTATTTTATTTTTTTCCTACATAATTTATTTTAAAAACAAAGGTACCTGTGCAGTGCTGACACTTTTTACTCTTGGTGCAGACAAGCAAAATGATGACAGTGACACACAGAACAAGTGCCACTCTCTCAACAAGGACGACTGGCTCTGTATTACAATCTACAGCACCTACACAGCAAATTTCATGTATAAAAATCATCACCACATATACTTAAGAATAAAAACATTTCTGAACATTATTGGGAGTTATATAACATGGTATCCTAAAACACAGCAGTTTCTAGATTGGTTTAAATCAGTTATAAATAAAATATGATACACCACAATTAACAATGCACTTTATGTTTCAAACATAAAATCAAGTCTGTGTACTATAAAGAATGTTTAAAGGCTAACAGGTAGTAACGCAAAAGAAAATTACTCTTTAAAACATGTTATTGCTATTCTATATTAAATTACCTTTATGCAAAGTTTCATTTCTATTGACATGTTATTCTAATACTTTGACTGAGAAGAGTTTGATTGCATACCCAAAAGTGACTTTAAAGATTACATAATTCTGTACAATTGTTTGTTCTTTGGTTTAGCCAGCATGAAAGTATTAACAGTGGTTTCTTACCTTCAACATCCAGTGTTGTCCCATTACCAAACAGTATCTCCCCACATGTGGCCACAGCACAGTAGTAAGTCCCAGCATCAGAGGAGCTGAGGTTCCTCTTGGGGAGGCTGTAGACACAGCTCTGTGTAGGAGACCCAGCCTCAGGTCTCTTCTCACACTGATCACTCCTGTCTCCATGGGTGTAAATGACTCCTGGAAGGGATTCTCCTGATCCGTGTCTGAACCAGTAAACACTGTGCTCTCCTGCACAGGTCTCAGAGTCTATTGTGCACTGCAGAGTCACAGAGTGTCCAGGCTGGACTGGCTCAGACTCAGGCTGCTGCACCACAGTCCTCATGTTAGACAGCTGTTTACCAGGACCTGAACAAAACAGGTGAAGTTTCAATAATCAGTATAATATTGGTTGTATTAATTGTCAGCTATAATACAGTTAGCTCTCAATTTTTATATCAAATGTGGTTCTCAGAGCATCGTTACATAATGAAGCTCATTGTTGGATATAAAATGTTTTGGACAATACCTGCATATTCATTAAATTATTTGCAAATGACTTTTAATAATCATATTTACACATGTCAATCCAATGTATGATGGACTTTTTTTTGAAAGATTTATTAATTTTTACATGCCAGTAATACAGTAAAAATACCTTAATACATTCGTGTATTTTAATTCTATTTACAAATATATAGACAAGATAACATTACCCTTTAATATTACGAATGTTCCCACTCCAAATAGAATCCCATAGTCTCGTCGTACTCCACAGTAATACATTGCTGAGTCTGATGGTTTAGCATTTAATATTATTAAACTGCTAATTCCAATATTTGTTTCTACTTTGAAACGTGAAGCATTAAAGTTGTGAAAGTACTGAGGTTCAACGTATCTGTGTGATGTTGCTATAAGTTGAAGTTTCTGACCAATTATAAGCTTGTACCAAAATATGACTTGTGTTTCATCCTTTGACAGAACACATTGTAACGTCACAGTATCTCCAAGCTGAACTGATAAAGTATGTGTTGGTTGGACAACATCTTCAGCTGGTGTTGAGTCTGAAACTGACTCAGCACAGAAACAAAAAAAAAAAAATTTAAAGAACATTTCAGACTTTATATCAACATGTACAGTTGACATTACAGTTGGTAAGAACAGTTATAAATGCAGTCCTTAATTATGTTTTTCAATAAATACATTTTACCATATTGTGCTGTTTGTTATAATGCTGTAAGGTGGTACATTCTGTATAAATGCTTGGGAGGTATTTATAGTGGTACTTACAAATGTTGCAGAATAAAGCCAAATATAGATGGAATCTGATCATGTTGTTCAGTCTGTCTTCAGCCCAGCATGAAGACGGCGTAATACCTGTGGCCTGAACAAAGCCAGCAGTGCAGTTGAGACCGAAAGGCACTTGTCTGCTTCCCAACACCTCTGATTGGCTGATTAGAAACTGTCGTTGCTAAATATGGTTTCACCTTGACCTTTCTGTCATTTTAAAGGACCATCTAACAATTCTTCAGTAACCTTTAGAGTTAATGTTAATGTGATACTTTTTTATATCAGGAATAAAATATGCACAATTCTTTAAACATTATTTACAATTGTTTTATAGTTTTTAAAATTGCTACATTTATGTTAATATCCTTAATTACTATATATGCACATATTTGAATTGTGAGTAGAGCATTACAGTATGGCCTAATCATTATTGAATCACTTTTTCTATAGAATTTTTCATTTCATACTTTCATACATATTTTTACCATCTGCTCACCCCTGTGCCACATTATATTTGTGTGTGCCTTGAACTGGTATTCCCTCAGATAAGAATACAATTACATTATAAAACCCACCTACCAATATCAGTGTAGACACAGATGAGTCTGAAGCAGCTAAAACTTGTTCTTTCTGCACTGTAGTGCTATAAACACCCAAACCGTTGACGACTTCAGTCAGCACACGTATGTAGGTGCTACATCACGGCTACATCGTAGAATGATTGGCATTAAATCGTTTGCACTTTGGGACTACATAGAGCAGATGAGGCAAAGCTTTCCTTACTAATACATGTTCTGAAATAGAATGAGATCATATTGCAAAGTAAAGCACTTTGAACTGATGTATCACTATTTCAACACGTGCATCTTTCTTTTGTTCTCAATGTCTTTTACATTTTTTATTTTGCAAAGACAATATTTGGACTTCACTAATGAAAGGGGAAAGTCATTAGATGTTTTACCATCTTAAATAACTTTTGAAGATTTTCTTTGAACACAAACAGTGTCTCCCTTTTTCACAGAAAAAAACCCATCATAACATTAGACAGGTGCTTTTTTTTTTTTACTATTCCTTTCAACCCTCAATATCAGTAAGGAGTTCCATCTCTCTGTGGAGGCTGAATTCACCAGAGGAGCACAGTCAGCTGTATCTGTGTAATGAAACACAGAGTCTGTATCCTGAGTTTAAGTTTATTTGGCGAAATACCAAACTACAAAGTGAAGTTCTTAGCGGACATACGTGATTACGAGGATTCGTTTAGCTGGGTTGTTTCGTATGAAACGTAGACAAGCGCTGGAGAAAACACAAGGACAGCAAGGCGCTAGAATGTTCAATACACATAGTAAGATGCAGTACTTGTCTAAGATCTCTGATGTCTTTTTAAACTTGATTGCTGTTGGCTGGTTACTATTGAGGGAGGCGTGACAAACTATCCATAATTCGAGGTACTATTTTTATCCCCAAATATATAAAACAAACTTCTTAAATTGAGACATATTTTCAGTTTTATCCCTTTCTCTGGTGTTTAACAGCATTATGAACAATTTACTTCATTTACTTTGTATCCTGAACTGCTTCCAACTGAATTAATGAAATTAAGAAAGGGCAAAATTGAGCTTTCCAAGTTTTTTTTATAAACAAAAGAACATAATCTGCAAATAAAGCAACACAGTGCTCTTCCTGGCCTACAGTCAGGCCTGCGACAGCTTTACCGTGGTCCAATCCCTAATATGAACAATAAAGGTAATGTTGGACACCCTTCCAATTGTAAAGGATTGTAATACATTCCTATTTGTAATTATTTGTAAAAATGAATCAATATAAAAACGTTTAACCCAATATAGGGACATTCTATTCTGTCGAAGGCCTCTTCAGCATGCAGTGACAATAAAGAAGCATCTAGCTCTCCCTCCTGGCAATAAAGTATATTCAACACTGTGAAATCTACATTGTCCTGATATAAATCTTTTCCAATCATTATCAGTTACCTTTAATATTTTTTGTATTGTATGGCCAGAATTTTGAGTTTAACTTATTTCAGTAAGAGTCTGATTATTGCCATGTTCTAATAATAATATTTACATTATGCAACTGTTTAAGTCTTGAATAACTTTTGACTCTTTGAGAAGTATGTTTAGTTTTTTAACTAAAAAATTATAATTTAGTTCCCTTATGCAGGCCTTAAATGCTTCCCATCCAATATTAGCTATTACTTCATATTTGTTTTGAAAAATAAATCCATTTGTTTGTCTAGAAATGAAACTAATTCTTGATCTAAAAACTATTTTTGTTAAAGTTGCCAGTTTGGAGGTTCTCTCTTCAGTCTTGGCTCTTTCTATATGAATGGATGGGGCCATGATCAGAAATCAGGATACTGTCATAATGAAAGACCTTTATTTTAAAAGCCAAATTATCACATAATAATAATAATAATAATAATAATAATAATAATAAATCTGTAATTGTTAAATTGTATAATTTGTACATTTGTTCATTATTAGTGTGGTACTATGATTTGTATGTAACTGAATAGCAAGAAATTTTAAGGTACTGGGGTTTCTTTCTGTACGAAAGTCCCTAGCATTTCGTTCCTCCTTGACGTGGTGGAGAGTTTGCTTGCTCCTTGAATGAAAAGGACCAGCACCAGAGCTTCAATCCACACCTGGGTTCAAGGTACAATCAAAGTCCCCCTGCTAACAATATAACAACCAAAACTGAGATTTGTAAGAAATTGTTATAATATATTATAGTTATTATAGTATATATTAAAAAATATTAGGATAATCACTTGGGAGCACTGCAATAAAAACTGAAATGAAACTTGTTGGGAAAATGCCTGGAGTTTGTAAAGTTGTAATCCAGAGGAAAAAGTGGATTTTTTGAAGAATGGCAACAATGGAGAACCAAGAACTTCACAGTGTGGTGAGGAAACAGCTCTGGGGGTCTGAAGTCAGCTGGCTACCCAACATTCATGGGAATACTAACATTATGCAGGAAAGAATCACACTAACAACTATCTTACTCTAATCATCAATATGAAGGCCTTCTCAGTTCCATGTCTACATCTAGATCCCTGTAGGCGGAGTCACCATCTCTAACACAGCGTCCTGCTCAGGTGGGACACATAACCAGCAACACAATGATGACAGCGAAATAGACATGGTGAACTACAATGTAACTATTGGTGTAGTGCCATTACTTTTGCTTTTGTCCTGAACGCCAAGGAGAACCGCAAGTCACAAAACCTGGTCCTACAAAGGCATTTCATGGAGTCTGATGGCTTTTAACATTCCGAACTTTTGAGTCGCCAAAAATCTGCACCTTTTCTGCTTCAAAAACACTCTGCTGGAAAACATAGAACCTATGACAGCCAAATTGCTGACTGGTTTGCAGGAACAGTAGACTTTTGAGATTGAAACGTGCTTTTTGCTGGTATCAAATTGTACATGGCTGGGCAAGGAGGATGTATCACCAACTCAAAATTGGACAAAGGGTCTAACTGGGCCAATTCAAAAAATCCCTCAATGTGTGTAATACTATCTGCAGCATTGAAAATCCATTGTACAGTGTAGATATGCCACAGGATGTAGAAATCACAAGACAAAAGACATAATTGCACATTTTGCAGCTGTGAGAAGCCTGCTGGAGAGCTGCTGTGTCCTGGTAACACTTAGATACTCCAGGTGTAAGAGTTTGCTGTAGGATAATTTGACTGAAGCTGGCTGACAGAGTGAAAATTTAACGTTTATTGCATGATGAAAATGTCAAAATAAAATGTTAAGCATTTACAGTGTAGAGCTCTGTAGATAGATGGTCATGTACATGAAATGTTTAAAATTTAGGTTCTTTGCTTGATTAGACAATCTGATGGCATAGATTATTAAATTGCAGTTGACTCTACCATCACATACGATTTGCTATTTAAATATTGTGCTAAATAGTTGTGAACATTATGTTACTTATTATCAAGCAGCCTTTGTTTGCAGTGTGTTGTCATTGATGAGAAAATGTGATATGGAAGTTAATCCAAATCAGGAGGGGGTTTTTCTTTTTAGCACCGTATAGGAGGCAGGAACTGTTTTTTTGTGTTTGATGCATTTGGGATCTTGTGTAGTGTGCAGGTTGGGACTGTGTTACTAAAAAAGTACAAATTCAGATCTTACAGTTAAGCAAGTGAAAATAAGAGCAGGTTTTATGAGATATCCTAATTGTAATAGTGAACATATCAGAGAGAGAGAGAGAAAGAGAGACAGAGAGAGAGAGAGAGAGGTGGGAGGGAGATGCTGCGAAGATCACTGGTTGCACTTCCGTCTAATTCAGACAAAGCTGTCGCATATGTATGTCAGCATTACTCTCTCTCTTAAAACTTAGTCATACATGCACACAAAGGTTGGAAAAATATTTTTTTTAATCCCGTTGTATGTGATCACTAACCATGTTACTTGCAAAATTGTGAGTAGTTGTATGTAATAGTTATTAGAAGTGAAATTTTAAACGTGGATTCTGTAAACTTAGCGAACGTCTATTTATTCATTATTTATCCATCCATCCAGCCATCCATTATCTTAACCGCTGATTCCTGGTGAGGGTCGCGGGGAAGCCTGGAGCCCATCCCAGGGCACATAGGGCACAGGGCAGGGGACACCCAGGGCAGGGCGCCAACCCACCACAGGGCTTCATTATTTATAATTATCTTATTCTAAATATGACGTTATTATCTTGTTCTGTATAACACAGTCACATCATGTACAGAGCAGTTTCACATTAGTGTATCAAACATTTGCATCAGTCCCTGTCTGTGCATCTAACTTCAGATGCATTTGGGATCTTTTGCAGTGTGCAGGTTGGGACTGTGTTACTAAAAAAGTACAAATTCAGATCTTACAGTTAAGCAAGTGAAAATAAGAGCAGGTTTTACGAGATATCCTACCTGTAATAGTTATCACTATATACCTATCAGGGTAGCAGGCCACACCCATTCCTGAATAGACTTATTAGTGTAAGAAAAGAAAAAAAGAAAATGGAATATATATCTACTGTATATCTATATAGTGATAGAATCTTCCCCACTTCCATCAGACTGAAGAAGCCTTTTGGTAAAAACGTTTCTGTGTAAAGGAGAAAGAAGTCCAGTTGACATGACCAAACTTCCAGATAACCTCACCTGGACGACTGAGAATCTTCATTGACACAATAAGGTACCTTTCAAAATGAAATCTGTCTTACCATGATCAGCAGTCTGGACTTCTTGTAGTTCTTTTCGAAGATCCCGTCACTTCTCTGCCATCCAGTGGTCACTGGCCTCCTATTTTGGCAAATCAGTCGCAGTAGACGGCTGCGCCTGAGGTTTTTTTAGCAGGAGCTCTAACTCCCTGCGGCTGCTTTTCAGCGCCGAATCTAGACGACGGAGAAGATCTTGGGATCCAGCTCGAAGGACCAATTTGTCAGGAAAAAACGTTTTTCTTCCTTAGCTATCTGACAAATAATAAAACAGTTAACAAGCTAATAATTAGTCAATAATACTCTGCACGCCAGACTTCAAGGTAGGAGAGATTATAATGTGCATAGGAGACAGATTGATCAGCCACACAAGGTGCTTCAGAACAATCCCAAAATCTGAGTTACAGACATGTCATATATACACGGCGCCAGCGCCCTTGGAAAGAAGAAAGATGAAAGAAAACATTAAGGGGGGACAGGTGGTATAATTGGAACCAGATGTTCTTCTCCTTCTTCTTATTTCCTCATGTTTTGGTGTCAAGACGACTCTATATCTTGTCATGTCGAGCTGACCTTTTTTCTGTGTTCCAAAATATAGCCGTCAGGCATAACATGATTTACTATCTTTTACCTTGAATATATATCTTTTAACTAAGTGTTAGTAGTTTTACCTTTCTAACAGTCATATAGCTCTTAACTGAGTGTTAGTAGTTATATGGTTAAACACACATTAATATGTTGTAATGTGTTTAGACGTGTATTCGTCTGACTACGATATAAGTTCTACAAGTTTAACATACTAGTAATTTTAACATTTTTCCAACAAAAGTCATGTGACTTTCCACAGCATGGATTGTAGCATACATGATTTCCAGTAAAGATGACCAATAAGATCCCAGTTATGCATGAAATCAGAGCCACTCTTAAAAGTAAAATTATTAGGTTTATACCATAACCTATAAGATAATTTAGTTTGAAAAATAAGACTCAGTACTTCCTATATAGTGAAATTTACTGGTTCATAATACACTGTATGGACAAAAGTATTTGGCCAAACTTGTTAATTACTGAATTCAGGTGTTTCAGTCAGACCTGTTGCCACAGGTGTATGAAATCAAGCACTATGCCATGCAGTCTCTGTTTGCAAACATTTGAGATACAAAATGGTTCGTTCTGAAGAGCTCAGTCAATTCAAACATGGTACTGTGATAGGATGCCAACTTTGCAATAAGATGGTATGTGAAATTTCATCCCTGCTGGATAGTCCACAGTCAGCAGTGATGTTATTATAAATTGGCAGCATTTAGGAACAAGGTGCATAATGTGTAAAGGTCGCCGATGCTCTGCTGATTCCATAGCTGAAGAGTTCCCAACTTCCACTGCCATTCATGTAAGCACTAAAACTGTGCAGTGGGAGCTTCATGGAATGGACCATTTCCATGGTCGAGCAGCTGCATGCAAGCTGGGGGGGTGATGAAAAAATAATCTATGTAACCAGTCCCATTCTACATGATTGCATCCTGTAAAGTATCATCTTTTACAGTAAAGTATGCTAAACTAATGCCAGGATTTGACAGGAAAGGAAAATCTGGAAGTTGAGGTGGGCAACTGCCCTGTATGGATTATCTGGGAAGGACAGAACACTTACAGACGAAACACTAGTATAGTCAGTCAGTCAGTCTGTCAGTCGTTGTCTTAACCGCTTAGTCCTGGTGAAAGTTGCGGGGAAGCCTGGAGCCCATCCCATAGCACATAGGGTGCAGGGCAAGGGGCAAGGGACACCCCGGGCGGGGCGCCAACCCACCACAGGACACACACACACACACACACACACACACACACACACACACACACACACACACACAC
>JABJVR010007595.1:0-11362 GCA_025773905.1 Chitala chitala | reverse complement strand
CACACACACACACACACCCACACACACACACACACACACACACACACACACACACACACACACACACACACACACACGAAACCACCACTCATAAAAAATGTGCTTTTTTTTTTTTCCCCACCAATACACGTGACAATAGATTACACATAAAAACCAAACCCTTATAACATCTATCACTTTGATCAAAAGGCAGAAGATTTTTGCATAGTAGAAGCACCAGTGTACCAATTCACTTGTGTGGTGTAGCTTCATCTGTGATGGATGCTAGATGGCTTATATTAGGTTATAATACGCTGGATATCAGCAATATGGACCCACCTTTAAAATTACCCAATTGTCTTCACTGCAATTTGTTATATTTTGTTAATCTTCTATTGACATAAAAAGCATTACATTCTAGCCAGCTAGCATCAAAGGAACAGTGGAGCAACAGAAGAAAGAACACATTAGAATTTGGTAAGATAAAAGTTTCATCAATGGTCAGTAACACCTGATGCTTTCTTCACTGGTGTAAATTTCAACAGTTATACAACAGTCCTGATAAGAGGTAAACACAGCCTCACTAAAACTTGAAACCAAAACTGTCCATAGTGCTGGTTATTCAGAGGACTGACCACACAAATAGGCAAAAGGAAAAATAAGACATAGACACTGACCGTGGTTTAACAGCAGACACCTTGGCAGTGCGACTGGGGAAGCCTGTATGTGGGGTCTGTGGACTTTGAACACCTTGCTGGACCTTGGCAGGACTCTCTTCAAAGGGGTTCACTGGGTCTGGGCTAAGAGGGATCTCTTCAAAGCGACTGGCTGGTAACTGAGTTGGTGACAGCTCTGTGGGCTCCTGGGGAGCAGATGGCTGCTCCTCCTTCTTCCTCCCAATGCCGAAGAGCAGCGTCAGCCTGTCAGTCATGGTAGGCTCCTCACGATTGCTTGGTTCCTCAGATTTCTTGAGCTCCTCCTGCCTTTTTTGATCTTCGGCCTTCCTGGCCTCCTCCCGCTTCCTCTTCTCTTCCTCTTCTAGTTGTTTTTTCTGCTGTTCTTCCAGCCTTCTCTTCTCCTCTTCCTCCCTCCTCTTCTGCTCTTCCTGCTTCCTTCTCTGTTCCTCTTGCTTCTTCTTCTGCTCCTCCTCTAGTTGAGCACGCTCCTCACTCAGCCTCTTGGCCTCCTCGGCCTGTGGACTCTCTTCCAGCATGGACTCCGCCCGGTACGAGGGAATGCTCAGGCCCCTGAGGGAATCCACTGAGGCATCAGAAGGGTTCCTCTCCCTGACTCTGCGCACATCCTCTGTCGATCCCTGGATCGAGCCAGTCAGGCTGAGTGTGGAGCTCTTTGGCTCCGGTTCTTGAGAGTAAACATGGCTGCCATTGATGCAGACGTTACTCTGCTCAGTGGTGGTCTGCTTAGGACGGCCCAGCAGGGTGAAGGGGCCCAGGGACGTCTTGCTATCAGTGCTACCTGTACGCTTGTGGGTCAGGAAGTTGAATTTCTTCTTGGCTGTGAGAAGGAAAATAAAAATGTTATATGCAGACTCAAAAGGGCACAGACAAAAGTGCTCAACCTAGACCAGGGGAGCTCTACTCACTTTCAGGGGAGTCCACATTAAGGCCAGATAAACGACTGCCACTGAGAGAATTTTTCTCGGGCAGGGTTCCCAGTGTAGACATAGACTGGGAGACATTGCGCTGAAGGTTGGATTTTGGGCCAAACAAAGTCTTTAACTTGGACTTTTTCTTGGTTCCAGAGGAGTCTGGTGTGGAGTCACCCTCTTCTTCGCTGTCAGTCATCACTTGGCTAACGGCAGGCACAATGGCTGATGCAGAATCAGAAAAGCTGCTCTTCTTACCCCGAATCTTGTCCTTCAGCTTGCTTATACCAGAGCGTTTCTTGTCTTGCATGGACAAGTCAAACATACTGGCGGTCATGTTGTTCCTCATGAACTGGATGTCCAGTAGCACCTCTCCTCTGTCCTTATCCGTCTTGCCATTTTTGTCCACCAACTTGAACCACCTAAAAGGAGAAACCAGCTTCAGTTTACTTTAAAAAGAAAGCCAACACTACGCCTAGATATGAAAAACCTGTAGGCAGCCTGAGGTTGACAGAAAAATTTCTTTTGCACAGCTCATAGAACGAGTCAAATACAGCCCAAGAAATACATGGGCAAACATCTTTAAAAGTGCTCTCCATTTATTTTACTTCTGACTCATTGGACAGTTATAATCACTGCATTCACACTGCAGCTCCACGCCTGGCCTGCTAATCCTGAACAGCACACTCCACTCATCCGTCGAGAGCAGTCTGCCCCTTCTTTCCCTGGCTATGGACCATGGCACAGACAAAACCTATAATTAGGGTTTTATGCTGCGCACGGGAGAGAGTGTGATCTGCATGACCAGCATTTATTATGAAGCACAAGAGCGTTTCCAGCAAGTGTCACCTCAAACATAAAGGATGTAGCTGCTACATTAATCCTGAGGCGCGTTAGAAATGTTCCTTCCTCTCTTGGTGTACCCATACCATGTAGTTGTCGGTTCTAATACACACGTTAGCATAACTCCTCCACACCCATCCTTTATCTAATGACATTCTCTGCCTACTTTAAGAGAGAATAGAGTAAACACAAGTACATAATGCAATTGTTGGCTTAACTGTAGTATCTACAAACAGCTCGAAAGCGTTCCAAACCGGTCAGTGACCTTTGAGCCCACAGCTCCCTGAAAGTTAAATCACAAAAACATTCAATGTTGCATTGAAGAACGTGAGGTTAGTGCTACAATTTGACCAATAACCACCTTGAAACTCAAGGACACATCATGTCCACGTACAAGCAGGTTTCCAATGGTGCTCAAAACATGCATTCTTACCCAAAGCTAAAATTTTCTACAGAAGTACAAAGTTGGCAATCAGTTTATAAACTCCATTTTGTGTGGCTGCACTAATGACTGTTACTGAATCGTGTGGCCAGCTCTGTGCTCCCCATTTACAGTCCCTAGTTCAATTCTCAAAACCCCAGGTGTCGGGGAAACAGACTGATTTCTGCACCGAACATCAATGCACCTGCTCCTCAGGCCTGACCTGATCGCCAAGGAGTCAAGAAACAGCCCTGCAATGAGCGCAAGGTTCGTTGACGCACTGAAAGTCTGGTCACAATCAAGGACAGCAAGATGCTGAACAAACTCAGCCTTTGAGTACAAAAGAGAAAAAAATAATCCATTAGATAACCAGTGGTAACTAGTGCACATCTAAAGGAAGTTACAGACTGCATATACATAGACTTGCTACCCAACAGTACACCATGGCAGCCAATGAACAATGAAAACAAAGGAAAAAAACCAATACTTAGGGGATTATAAGGGTTCTGGAATACAGCACGCAATTCTGATGCTAATTCTATAGCAACAATCTGCATGTCAGCATTAATGGATCAGTGTTTACCATGTTCTGATACTTACAAGCACCAGTCTAGCAACGATAATTGTACATTTGCAGATGTAACAAGACGATGAAACTTTCAGGTTCACTGTTAAAAATAAATGAATGCCAATTTAAAAACACCAATTCATCCTATTTTACAGAGTTAAATTTAGGCAGTTCAGACAGCCCATTAGCTGTGCAGTCATACCTTGACAACAGAACATGGCTGAGAAAATTTTTTAACTGTACAGCTATTGGACATCTAATAGGAAATGAACATTTTTTCCCCTGAAGAAACACACTTTTAAAACTACTTGTGACCAGCAAGAAATAAATAGCAGGGGAAGGACAAGTGGTCCTTTGAGCTACCCAGCATGTCCAGTTCAACCGGTTTTTTCCCTGAAGTGGAAATACAACTTCCCTTGCTTTAGAAACACAAAATCACGAGGTGTCATGTGACAACTGACCTTTCATAAGCATGCTGTGGCATGACATTTTCTCATCATCTATATTAAAGTCAACAAAGGGATTATTTGTGACACACGACGTCACACAAACACACAGGATTATGATTCATGACAACAGAAGCTACATGGCCCAAACGAACTGTTTACGACAATACTGTCTACTATGTTTAGTGTTTGTTAGCTACAACATTAAAGGAAGATGGAATTTAAAACATTTGCCTCAGCCAAACACCAGAACTTCTGACACACAAAGGCCGATTTTAAATCTGAAAACTCAAAAACGACGCAGTTAGCATCTTCAGCTGTACCACTACATGGGAAATTGTGCTGTTGAAGGCATGACTGCACGTTCGATGCTCTGCAAACAGTCAAACATGCTGTGCAATTCAACACGGTACTGTCCACCAGTCTGTGTTTGAGTGCTATAGGACCACAAAAAAAAAAAAAACACACTAACATTTTCCGCTCTTGCACCTGGGTGAAATCCAGTCAAAGGTGAACAACCCAAAACAGAAAAATCACACAGAGGGCAAGGGATTACAGCAGTGAGGTAAAGGACATTCGTGTCAATGACCGCCTCTGTCTCCTGCTTTTGGGCCTGACTTCCTGGCTTGTGAGTTTGTCATCAGAACTAGTCAGTGGCCTCTAAGGCACAGCAACCACCAGCAGAGCTACGACCCCGAGAGCAAGCGTGTGAGCATGCACGCAAACACGGGGTCCACCGCGGCACGTCGTTCAGGAAGGGCGCCTCGCAGAGCCAAGCAGCAGCTGCATTTTCATTCCTCTGAGGCATCTTCCTGATGGATGACCACAAACAGAGCAAGGTGCTATGGAGTCCTATGACAACTGTGTGGCATGAAGACATGTTTTGTTCCTTTCCTGAAGTGCTGCATTGTTTTAAAACCCGATCTAGGTACCACACCGCTGAAAAACAGCGTCTAACCTGAAAGTAACCTGAAAAGTCCAGCCCAAGTAATTTCATGACTCAATGGGAAGAGTTGTTTTAACAAAGACCTGCTTTAAATGCACCTGGCAAAGTACCCACAGGTATGCAAAGCATTCAGGCGTCTTTTTTTTTTTTTTTTTTTTTTAAAGGGCTCTCGTCAGTGAGTTGGTGGGAACTCAAAGAGAGGAGAGAACAGCAGGCAAACATGGAGGAAACATAAAAAGCTGCCCGATTCATCACGTCGTATGGTTATAATTGGGAGGGAGGAGATCAGGGTTGAACATTAAAAACAACTCAATTTGACCTTTAAAACAAGGCAAAACAAACAGCTTCCACTTTGGTCTCAAAGCCAAAGCCTACAGCTCAGATAAAGTGAACAAGAATCATGCCCTAATGGTGCCACCATGTAAACATGAGTAAAAAATGTGAAAGAAAAAAGCTGCTGGGCTTTCCGACCCCAATCCAGTCTCTCTCAAACCTTAAACCTCACAAGGTATCCTTACAATGGTGTAAAAATACTGTTGCAGTTAAAAGCATTTTACCCTAATCAATTTGGCTCAGTTACATCTTTAGCAGATAACTTATCCCGTGTGACTTATGTGTCCCACTTTTTCTTAACCCCTTCATGCAGTTGCTTATTTGGTGTCACGGTTTTTTAAACAGCTCGGCAGGGCCTATTCTGTCAGTGAGCAGGACAACCGAGCCCAGCTCGGAGGTACACGAAGACTGAGGGAGTGCTCAGACCATCATGAACAGCAGCCGTCTCCATTCCTGCTAAAGACTACTGACACCAAGATCAACTCATTTCCCCATTTTGTCTCCTTGTATTTCTTACATTCCTATAATACTTCAAAATGGTTCGACAACTGGCCATCAACTGCTTCACAAAAGACACTAAGCATCAGCGAAAATAAAGCAATTTAACATTTACATGAAATGTGATTTTGCCACAACTCAATACCCAGAACCAGGAGGATTTTCGGCTGACTTGTGACTTTCAGCACATTAACGTCAAATTACAAGGCTAGTAAATGCACCCACCTTGTCTATAACCCCTCCAGCACGGTTTGTCAAGTTCTCAGCAGAACAGCCACTTGCAATATATATGAGATAATTTATCAGATGTATGAGTATCTGATTTATTGGAGATTTGTCTAATGGGACCTACATTTACCAGTACGTAGTTAAACATTTAATGGTTTTAATATTTTACAACTTGGCTATACAACCACAGAATTAAAGATGCAGCCATTTTCATGTAAAGGTGTAAGTGTACCTTCAGTACATACTAATACAGCTACTTTTCATTTTGCCAATACATTAAGATACCCAATGTTCACACATTTTCTCAAATGTGGCTTAATACATTGTAACCTAAGGTTATTTGGACACCATGCCATGCAAGCAGGCAACTTTGTGCAAGACAACTAATCATCTATTAGTAATCTACTGCTTTGACTGTTGCCTCAGAATGGGAAAGTCCCACTCCAACAGAAAAAGATCCTGCCTGGTTCTTTTTCAGTCAGCTGCACTTCTTCACAGCAAAATACGGAGGTACACGTTTATCACAGAAACATGATAACAAGGTCAGCTCTGGAATCCCAGTGTTCATGCATTCATATGTAGTACACCCTGTGCCTAAAACAGATTGGTGTCTAAAGCAGTCACATGTCACACGGCTCCCTCCGACGGGCAAAACAAAAAGAACAATAGGAGAGAAGAAGGTGCGGCCTACTGAAATTACATGGATGTCTCAGATGACGAGTCAGACGACGCACCGATACAGTGAAAAAGGACAAGCTAAGCTGGCCACACCTGACAAAGCGCAAAGTGAGACACAAATATGAAATCCAGGGCATTCCTGTCAGGGTGGGGCAGAGAAGGTGAACATCCAAGGTGCCAAGGCTAAGCAGCTAGATGAGGAAGGGGAGGTGGGCAGATACAGCCTCGGGTCTGTAATTGCTTCCATTTAAAGGAGCCACACACCAGACACCAGCTGAAAGCATTCTTACAATATAAAATCACAGGATGGAGTTTGGGTCCCTGATCAACTGTGCCAATTAGGCTGGCATTTGTCTACAAGTTTAATATCAAAAAGACACATGCACAGCAAGCAAAGTATAAATTTTACCTTTAAAGAATGAAAGCGAATACTGCATGTTAACTGGAGGCTGGCTGTTACTGTCTGCCAAAGGGAAACAAAAATATACATTGTACACAGTTCCTATCCACTTTTAATGATACTGCAAATACTCAAGTCAGCAAGACAGAAGAAACAAACTGTTGGTGGGAAGGCACTGCCCAGAGACACCTGGCTTCTCGCACACCAAGCTGGCTGCAGATGATCAGCTGGAGTTTGGGACCCTAATGGGTGCCTGCATCACGCAGAGGAGGACAAGACAGCTTTCGCTTCAGCAATGCTGCCAAAGCCAGGCACACGCATGAAGAGGACAAATTACAGGGTTAGCCTTTATATGTGATTAAAACAAATGATATTAGCAGCCACCCCAGGCTCCACGACAGTTCATAAGAGATGGTGCCTCGATCTGAACCTCATCTGATTCTAAGGATGAGTAACGGTCTACAGAACTCGCTGCCATCTGGGGTACAGGAAGTCAGCAGAAGCTGGAACAGAGTAGTGCGCAGCCCTTAGGAAAGATGATTCACTGTGACCTTGACTGACATGCCAGCTGGAAATATCATGCACAAATACATACACTGGCAATTCTGAGAGGGCAGCTGGCATCCTAGCAGTTAAGCAAGCCTCCTTCAGGCTTCCTGAGGTATCTTACTGCTGCGCTTTTAAAACAAGGTGCTTAACCTGATCCAAGCCAGGGACACACTGTGAATCGGTGGTGCTCATCATTGTAGATGTACCCAAGTCACCTCAGGGCAGTCAGTGGGTGTGTATGAAAATAAATAAGACTTTCAGAAGGTTTGCTGTGTGACATGACACCGTCACATCAATCTGTGATAACCACTTGACACTGGAAGACATCAGACCCTGCAAAGAGGTGGTGGTAGCACAGTAGTCAGATTGTCACTAACATGAAAGCCGTTTGTACATGCAGCAGGAAGGAGTCGCTAATGGTCTCTTGAGGTAGGCAGTCGTTACAATATCCATCTGTATTAATGGTCATAATGGAGCCATTTTTTATTGTTATTAAGCAAGCAATGTGACAAAAGGGCCATTCTCAGAAGTGAACAAACCGCAAAAAGCTTACAAGCCTAATAACTTCGGATACAGACGCAGTACACTACAGTCACAGCAAAGACAGGTAGGCGGAACGGGATTAGCTCATGAAAAAGTTATGCGTTTGTCGACGCTCATAGTTTACAGTCACGTAGCATAACAGTGGTGAAGACAATTATCGTGGGTGGAGGAAGAAGTTCAACCAAAAGGGTAAGATGGGTGTGTCTGCATCATATAAACAAACAAAAAGATAGCAGTCTGTTCTGTACAGTACAGCAGCTACTTGTCAGACACTAAAAGAATGCAATTCAAAAACTAGGGGTGGGGGAGGGGTTGTTTCTAAACACACCTTAATGAACTTAAAACTTCTGTTGAGCCCTTTCCGCATTTAGTACTGATATGCACCATAAACCAATTTTTTGTTTACTTTTCCAAGTACAGCAATTCCAAAGAACAGTCTATCGTTTATACGAGGATTATCCTAATTACTGTAGATCGGACCATTGCTGGAAACCTCCATGAGTATCCATAAATAACAGAGCTAGTTATAATCCTTAAATACAGCTCTAAGTAATACTTAATTGCAGCAAATTAAGGACATGTTGCTTTTCTATGAGTATAGTTATGTCCAACATAACTAATTTAAAACCACTGGAAATGTTCAAATGATGTTTGAGCTACTCACTTGAAATTATTTCAAGACATTCAAGAAAAGTCTCAATAAATCTGAAGCTTCTACTTTGAATAGCAGAAAACTACAATTAAGGAAACTTGCTATTTCCATCTATGCAAGACCCAGGCTCGAACTCTCAACTTCAGCCTGTACAGAGTTGCCAAACAAGAGGATTAGTCTGCTGAGCTGAAGACCCGAGTCCCTTGCTTGTGGGACTAACCATACTCCTCTCCTGACTACCAGGGGATTCTCAACCTAGCGATCTCACACGCTTCTACACATACCCTGACAACGACAACAGCTCACAAAAGTTTTACTCACTTATGAAATGTAATGCCTTTCCCTCACTATAACGGTTGCTGTAGTGACATCAGTTGACTGCAAAACACTGCAAGCTTTTAGATTTTGACACTGAGGGATTAGCCATGACTTCAAATTCAGAGAATGCAGCACCATTCTATATGGTGGCGCTGCTCTACAAGTGCCGTCAATACAATAGGCCATTAATGTGCCGTCTAGTATATTTAATGTTTATGGTTAAGACCTTAAACTTGGTTTTGTACAGGCAAATCACTTTGGAAATCTACATTTTATCGTAAAACTATTACATTTTATTTTAGTTCTTCCTAAATAAAGTTTGCTGTTCATTAACAACATAACGAAAAGGAATAAAACAGATGAGTTTGAATACAGGGCACTCACTCTGTCCTGTTGCGGGACTTATTTTCATGAAGTTCCAGCAGGTTTATGACTGCTTGGCCCAAATGTTTGTCCAATCCGACTAGAGCTCGGTGCATTATGACAACGTACAAGGTGCACCGATCGGCATTGCCTTGGTGGAAAAACGGCAGATCGAAGGTGGCCTCCTCTTTCCAGACAGGTGAGATGCATTTTTCAGACACTGAAGTTGAAAATTTGTCCTTGGCGACCTGTATGATGGCATAGGCGTCGTTGGTCCCATTTTTGCCCTTGATCCTAAGGCCTCTTGCTTGAAAAACTGTTACTTGTACACTCGTGGGATACCACTGCTGACTCTGATTAGCTGAAAACATTGGTAATTAGTAGTAATAATCGAACAAATTACAAATACCAGAATATTATCGGATTTACAAAAAAAAAAACCCGTTGGTCAGCACTCCCCAAGAACTTTCTCTTGTCTGGTATGGACGTTTCACAGCATGTAACCCGAGGTCTCCTGTCTTCTAACTAACTCCGTTACTAGTTGTCTCCGTAGGGTGTTTCGAAACACTCGACACTCCTCCACGCCAGATTGCCAAATAATTTTTAAAAAGGTTTCCTTCAGCCCAAGTTTGCCCGTGGTGTTGATTGTATTTCAACGATGAACTCCTGCATTAATAATAAAAAAAAACACATTATATATAATTAAACAAGTAATTTAAGTACTGCGTACTTTATATCAAGGCGGCTTTTGTTTGATTAGTTTGCCACTATAAAGGAACCATTAGCCGTAATGTAACACCACTTAAAAATGCCATGTAAAGTTATTCTTTGCAATATTTTCTTTAAACTTTTGTGAAACCCTGGTTGCATCCATTTACCGTAATGAGTCCGTCCGTGTCATGGTGCACAGGGTTTTGATCGTAACATTCATTGTTAGTTATGATTGTAACATTGTAATGATGGTAGCATTCTTTGGTCCCAATACTCACACGTTCCCGAACAGCGTTAGCTACCTGGATTATTCTTTTGTTGTATCCTTTTATTCTACTCAACATTTATCTGCTCTATTCGGACGCGATGTGAATCTCCAGGTTTTCATTTACTAATGTGCGTCGGTAGTTGAAGTAAAATATTATTTACCCGAGCCGATGTTAAGATGAGGTCATTCCAGACCGCTTGGTCAACAGAACAAGCGCGGACTGTTTAACACATCCAAAGCCAAGGTACCGCACGGGATCAAAAAGCCAAAGTGAAATCCAGTGTCCTTCTACTACGTAGCAAAAGTGTATCCTTAGCAGTTATCGTCACGTACTTTTAAACTGGTGCAAAATGACCCGACCTGGAAACGTAATTCTTATCAACTATAATGACTAACACACCGCACTTCTCACTTAAACCTCACGCTGACATCAGACCTTTAGTGAAGCAAACTTCCTCTTTTCTTGGGTGCCATAAAATGAAATCCCACCCATATGTACAAGCCGTGGTGTTTCATTGGTTAGATTCCTGTCGATCAATTTCGTTCCTTCCGTAATTGGATCGAAGCAACAGGTTTTAGTTCCCAGGGGCGGGTAATATCACAAAGCCACGACTACGTAAATATTCAAAACGAGTCTTTCCAGTACATGTGCTGCCCTTCTGTCAACATTGACGTGTTACCTGTATCCAATAAGCAAAATATTCGTTGCTTGCGTAGTGTCAAATTCTAACGTCTAGTTAACGACTGCCTATATTTACACCTGTATGTTCTGTGTCTCTGGGATACTCTGAAAAACAACAGAATCCACGAGATGTTTCTGCCGTATAAAATATCTCAGTCGTCGTTAAGTATACATACAAATTAAATAGAAACGAGGATTTCCAAGGCAGGGATGTGATTTTTACTTGCAGGTTTTAATGACGCCTATATGGTCTATTTTATTTTATGCCATGCTGGCTTGTTTGTGTGTGTGTGTGTGTGTGTGTGTGTGTGTGTGTGTGTGTGTGTGTGT
>JABJVR010007594.1:0-11362 GCA_025773905.1 Chitala chitala | reverse complement strand
CCCCCCCCCCCCCCCCCCCCCCCCCCCCCCCCCCCCCCCCCCCCCCCCCCCCCCCCCCCCCCCCCCCCCCCCTCCTAACCTTTCAGGTACATTGTGCTTATCAGTGTGTGCTCAGTTGTGGTTGTGAGCCATAGCCAGCCCAGTGTTACTGATGATTCTCCTTTACAAGTGGTTTCATAGTTCTTTCAGTACACCTGGGTTGTTTTTAAGCCACTTGTCTCATATGTAAACATGAATATTTAAGCCCGGCACTGTGCAGAGCATGGCTCTTACTGTGGTTGCTCTTCCAATATGTTCTAACAGCAGCTTCTAAAGAATAACGCAACAAGAAATACTTGTCACCTACGTCTGAACAAGGTGCAGTGAATTTTTTTATTCGCAGAATTACACACTTTTTGAGTTCAGACTTGGCATGTGCTCTGTGGATGGACTCTACTTTACTGACACTTATCAGGTCTTAAGAATCTGTAAAATATCTTCACAGTGTAAAGTGTGTAGTGCTTTCTTTCACAGACAAAAATAACATGTCAACTGAGGCAGCATTGTTTTCTACATCAACACCAAACTGCTGGTAATTAAAACACATTCAATGTTGACAGTTTCAGAAAACACTTTTATTTAATGCAATAAAGCGTATTAAGACACTTCAAGACACCTTTCCCTTTCACAGTAATATTACATGTGCTTCATTATTGGCTTAAGGCAGCAGCACTGAAATTCAGAATTAATGTAACACTGATAGAAACCCTTAAGACCCAAATGTTAAAATGCTATTGTTGGGTTTCCTGAAACAAAATTTTCAAAGCAATAAGAAAGAAATTAATGAAATATTGCTAAATGCATGTGATTAAAATTTGTCAGACTGCCGTGTTTCACATTTCAAGAATGAAAGACAGTCAGCTGCGTCTCTGGTGCTTTTTCAGAACTGTTATTCTGACCTCCACTGTACTGCCTTTGTACCAACTTCCATTCAACACACTGAACACCCTGTATAGAAATTCTCCCACTTCCCTTACCAGTGGTTAATAATTAGTCCAGCACTATTTGCCAGTGCTTCTTATCTGTCAGTTTATGACAGGTGTTATCAACCTGTTCCAGACCATGTGACCAATCGCGACCTATCTATGCAAAAGATCATGGATCCTTTCCATTAGTGCCTATGAGATGGCACTGCAGGTTTTACATAGGTCATTATTTAGTGTGTGTGTGTGTGTGTGTGTGTTTGTTTGTGTGTGTGTGTGTGTGTGTGTGTGTGTGTGTGTGTAAGTAAAGAAAAGCAGACTGAGATGAGCAGTCCTCTGCTTTGCTTTCAAAGTAAAAGGATGGGTTTCAATTTTTTAATTCAAAATCTAAAGTCATATAAACTAATTGTGCCACTTAAACTGGAACTGTAGAGTTAAATGTTTATTGTAAAGAAGAAGGACATGTAGTTAAGGAACCCCCCCCCCATGGTATCAGACAGGAATTCATTAAAGACGATAAATCAGGATTAGGTGAGTTGTCTCTGTGCTGTTACTAGGACGAGTGAAATGCCATCTGTTTGTTTGGAGGGCTTCATTCCCTTAGTTGACACGTAGCGTACATCTCAGGTATACATCAACAGGCAGCCTAATGCAAACACCATTTACTGTGGGGCTGTTCATATTTTATGCTTGATATTAGACATGATTTGTGACCTCAACCTCTTTTACAGACACATGCTTTATTTGAATAATTAGAAGTTAAACACTTCATGAATAATTATAGATTTACCCTGAGAATTATAAGGCTGGTGACAAAAGGTTGAAAAACAAGCGTTCATCTTAATGCTTAGTGGGCCGTTAACGCAAATGCAATGTCATGACTCCATGATATGAATGAAACCATGAAACTGTTATCCGTTATAAACGTCTCTACATGTATTTCGGTCAAAATTTGCAAATGGTATTAAATAACTTCATGAATCTTTTAAGTCTTGCGTTTTTTACAGATCCATTACTGAAATGTAATAAATGCGTGGTACAGACGAAAAATATAAATATAAAAATATTCCGTTTTACATTTTTCGTGTAGTAAATATTAACGAATATTATCGACTAATCATTTAAATTTTTTATTTTTATTTTGTTTGTTTTTTTTTATTGAGTGTATGGCATTTATTTAATAGTATAGCTTAAGATAACCCCGGTTTGTATCTATGATAATATACTGAAAATGCGGATAAAAAGGAAATGTTGTGTAAAGTCTATTTTTAACTTGAAAAAACTTACTGTATTTATTGTCAACGTTAATTAATGTATTTATCTTTTTATAATTTTCTGACCGTTTGGGGATATTTAATTACCAAAATAGTGTTAAAAAACTAAAAGCATGTCTGGAATTACAGGTTTTTCAGATTGATTTGTGTACAGTTACTAAGCATTGTATTTATAAGCAACGTGGTTATTTTTATTACAGAAAATGTTATTGATTTGTTAAACAAGTTAAAATTAATTGTTTATCATTAACAGTTACTGACATTTTTTATCCGTTCAAATTTTCCCCAATTTCCTTTGCGCTTTTAGATTTTTTCTTTCTTTCCTCCTCCTCCTTCTTCTTCTTCTTCTTCTTCTTCTTATTATTATTATTATTATTATTATTATTATTATTGAAAATACTTCTAATCATACGAAAAAATCTATGCTGTTCGGGTGGTTGTTTTAATTTAGATTTGCAATTATTAAAAACATAAAACATGTAAAGATAAATTAAAATATGATAACCGTCGACGAAAATATTGTGTAATTTTACTGTTCAGTTGTTTCTAAAATCCATTTTAAAATATATTGAAATGTAATAATCATGTGCAAATAATTCTCGAGGCTATAAATCCTTGTAATATTACACTATGTTCTCCCACGTTTATGTGCAGACTGCATGTTACTTAACACGTTAATTAATTAGTCGATGAGGCTCCTCAGGTGTAATGGCCACTGCGTTGCCGTGCTCAAGTTTCCCCTTCTGATAGGCGCCGTTCCGACTTTTGGCCAATTCCAGTATTTAAATGCAAATATTCATTATACATCTTAAAGTGACACTAAAACAGACAACATAAAGCAACTGTATGACCCACAACATTTTTCGAGTGTGTCCATTCTTTTACGTCCAAGGCAAAAGCTAAAGACTCAAAGACCATGCAATAAGGAAAGCATTAATTCCCAATATGAATATATATATTTTTCTTATTCTCAAAATTCTACCACCTCTACACTAAGACTGGATAACTGGATGTTATACTGTACATGTAATGTACGACTGTGTATTTCAAATAAGTATTGTTATTGTTGTTTCGTAGACACCTGCTATTAAATGTGAGAGCGGATTTTCTTAATTTTATAAAATAGTACAAACCCACACAGTGACAACAAAATTTTTCTACAGTTTCCAGTTAGTTTTAAAGAAAATATTCTTAGTGTTGTGTTTATGCTGATTTCAGCATAAGATGCTGACGTTTGTACAATATTTACTAATTTAACCTAATTTATTTAAGTTTTCAATCTCTTCAAGTAGAATGTATTGATAAAGATAGATTTTCCATTTATAACCGGATTAAATGTAATTAATTTAAAATGCATACTTGCTCTGTCATAGCCAGATTATTGCTATTTTAGACACAAATTCAAATAAAGCTATATACAATAAAGCAAAATATTGTCAACGTAGGAAGGAGTCTGTGTCTGATAATTACTATTAAAGCAATTACCTGTCACGCAGAGAAAATACTGTTACAATGTTGAGGGTGAAGATACCGGCGTGTCGAACCTTGTTGTTTTATTGATACAACTAGTTCCATTCTATATCATCGACCAGCTACAGGTTTCGAATGTATTTTGAAGTCATTTTCTTCCTGTATGTTTCTTTCTTAAACACCGCTCCAAGTGTAACATTATTGCCGCTACACAGTTGCGGTACGAACTGTAAGAGAAGGTAGAAGGCGTGTTTGCTGGTATTCAGCGAGGATTGGATAACGGCAGTGACATCAGACCTCAGCGAAGAACCCTGATTGGACAGAGAGGTGCCAGTGAGGAGTAAACAAGGCAGAAAAGAAAGGTTAGAACTTCACATCTCAACACATCATCGTTAGAGCTGGGCCACTGTCAGGAGGCGTGGATTTTTCCCCAGCAATTTCAAACTTCCTAACAACTTCGCCAACTTCGGTCTGGTTCAATTTGTAGCCAAATGACAGCAACGTCGCGGGGGCACCTGGCGATCAGATTGCCGCTGAGTCCTCCGCTGAAGCCGTAGGAAACTTAACACGCTTAGGACAAGCTGTCATTTTCCTTTATGCTGCGACAAAGCGGTTATTCAATATTTAGATTTACAAAAAGCAAACCACCTTTCGTGCGGTTCGCAAAACAATCGTTTTCTTTAGATTTTTAAGTTTGTAATTATGGCTTTCGAAAGGTTACACTGGAAAATGAATTTAAAGGTTTCAGTTTAAACTGACACACGCACAATCATAGACAGGATTTCAAATAAGTCTGACCTCAAAGTGAGAACTCGTGGTGTTCCGCTGGCGTCCAGGTGGCCCGCCTGACGGAGCCGATCCACTTCCACTTTGCAGCGCTGTCATGCTGCCCAAAGTCGAAACAGAATCTCTGGGACTCGCTCGATCGCATGGAGAACAGGGGCACATGCCAGGAAATATGCAAGGTAAGTAAAACAAATGCTTTACGAACATGGCTCCTCTGAGGACATTTAGGAGAAATAAACTATTCAGTGGCAGCTGTACAGACATGCCTTTTATAATAAAACGTATTTCCGAACGTGGCAATGCCGACAACGCGGTTTCCCTATTTAATACGCGGTAAAGTATTACCAGAACAATATTAACAATTTAAGATTATGCTACAGATGTGGATTTGCAGATGCGTCTAATGTTGTACTAATAAAAGTGAAAAAATATATTAGGCTCCAAATATATATATATATATATATATATATATAGTCTAATTGGAAATTCTGACAAAATTTTAAAGCGCCTCCTTTGCGCAATGATTTTATTAAGATAAATAATTATTTATTAGTTCCCGTATTCGAAAGCATTTACTTTAGAGGAAATAATTGTATATATTTGGGTCGTCTAAATTATAATTATATAATTATCGGTCTATGTGAAATCCTTGTTTATTTGCTCGGACGACCTCATAATTAGATTTCACTTGTCATTTTAGGCTGAGCTGCTTGCTGTGGAGAGTTTTAATTTTCAAAAAGTAATAATAATAATAAAAATAATACAGGGGACCGCGACCCTCACCAGGAATAAGCGGTTAGGATAATGGATGGATGGATAATACAGGGGACGACATGAAGGACCTTAAAGTTAGCATGGAACCAGTATTTATAATGGAAGTGAAAGATCAACGAGTTATGTTTTGAGAACTTTTTCGTTTTGGTTTCCTTCATGATTTTAACGCGATCACGCTTGCGTTTTGCTTAAATTTTTAAAAATGAGGGAAGTTTTCATATTGTGTTTATCGGTTACGGCATAAAATTTAAATCTTGAACTTGTGACTAAACTAGGTATCGAAAATATGTCTCGTGCTTTATTTTAAATGTAAAACTCACGATTTTCTCTTTAGTGTTCTGCTTATCTGAAAGTGATTTTATTAAACTAAATGACAGACAAGGACAAGCAACGTTAGATATACTTTAACATTTCATTTGTAATATGTATGCATTTTTTTGTACTGTTCATAGTTCTTTAACAACAGTACTTTAAAAAGTAATAAAACTATATCATAAATACCGGTCATGTGGATGAAACCCCGTACCACAAATGAAAGTATTTGTTTGTCACAAACAGCCAGAATATCAAACTGAAGACTATATCTTTTGCCTGTTACGAAATGTGATATACGAAGCCGTAAAATTTATTTTATGAAACATTTTAAGTATATCGTATTGCGTATAGTTACATAGCCCTACACTATTACCTACCGAATTTGATTACTACATCGTATAACCAATATCACTTGCACTTGCAGTAGTTGCTGAATACGTAAAAAATATTTGCGAAAACCTGAATGCTTTAATATAAAGTACAGACTCGTAACAAAATGTCTCGTCGTAAGAGAAGATTGTTAAAACTAAAAGAAATATGAGAGCTTGGCGTTTGATTTCATTCAACTTTAGAAGTGGTGCCTATGGAAGTAATTGCACAAATAGATCGCGCTTTTATAATAGCTAATTTGTATCACAACCCAAAATCAGAATTTTAACTTAAGGTATTTATTATTGGGATATTATAATGTTGAAATTACCTCTAAGTGTTTTGGCATGATTTGTAAGTAGGCCACTTAATTCAGAGTGAATGTTTTGTAATTTGTCATATGCAGTATTTTAGACATGAGAATATGATTTTTGTTTATTCCCTTAAAATAGGTTATTAGGCTATAGGTTCTGAAATTATGAAATAGTATGTTGCACATTCAATTGATTTAAATGAGAAATATAAACAAAAAACTTTTTGTGTGGCTATGTTTTTTTTAAGATTTCAAAATAGCATCACAGTACATATGCACGGTGTGTGTGTGCGCGCGCGTGCGTGTGGGGGGGGGGGGCGGAGAATATGTTGAAATCACAAGCCTCTTTTTAATGAAAGGAACATAAACCTTGTTTTGCCATTTAATGACCTGTTTCATTCGTAGTGATGTAGTGTAACTGTCAGCTGTTGATTTTTTTTTCCTGTGGTAACTGCCATGTTAGACATTTAAGCACAAAGCTTTAGTCAAATACATTGAACTGCTTTTAAATGACCGTAGTCTGACAACTGGTACAGTTTCATTCAGGTATAATTAGTGTCTCTGAGGTTTCTTATTTTTTGAAGGAGTGTACTTATGTAATTACTTGTGTAATGTAATTTTCAAATGTAGTTTCAGATGGTAAAGAATAAAATATTAGGCGAGCATTATAACATGTGTTCCAATATATTGTTTAAGTTGCAGACATTACTGGCATGTATGCAACAACAACCAATTAGGCATCTAAGTATTTTGTACTGTATATTTCTGTATTTTAGGGAACAGTTTACTGTTACAAGACTAGTGAAAGACTCTCGAACCTTTCAAAGATCTACCTGTACAGCAAGTAAAGAACTTGTAGTGTGATGAAAGTTGTGCAAATGTTCATGTTGTCTGCAGCCCCTCACTTTAAAATGATGGACTACTCGTATGATGAAGACTTGGATGAGATGTGCCCTGTGTGCGGAGACAAGGTTTCTGGCTACCACTATGGACTGCTAACCTGTGAGAGCTGTAAGGTGAGCTGACGGTTTGCTACCTGCCCCACCATGGCTTTCACTGGACTTCTGTAGATCTCTGTCTCACCAAACGAGAAGCGTTTCAGTCGAGAATGGCCAAATAGCTTGCCTTCATGTGCATGAGTGAAATGTTTTTCTTCACACTGCCATGTCTTGTTGGCTTTCTTTGCTTGTGGGTTTGAGGGAGTATCTGTTGGCTAGTCAGAGACGTTTTTCCACAGTAATGCAGCTCAGTACTCATTGTGTCTGACTGTGGTTGACTGTGTGTGTGAGATCATGTGCCTGTGTGTGTGTGTGTGTGTGTGTGTGTGTGTATGTGTGTGTGTTTGTGAGGGCTGTATAGTGCAGTGCTGTCTTGGTTGTACCTATTTTGCCCCTGTTTCTGTTAAAGAATAAGATCAACAGCAGCACAGCCTGAACTGGAAGTGTGCTGATGGAAAAGGGGAAAGAATGTAACATACCTGAGCTGAGTTGTCTGACAAATAGGAAATAAATGAAACAAAGGAATTCTGTTCATTTTCATTCCAGGAATACCGTTTTTACCCTTTAAACTTAAATTGTTATCATGAGTGGTTTGATGTATTGTTTTTGATGTTTGTGCTGTTTTGAAATGTTACGAAACACTGAAATGTTTTGTAACATAAAGACCACTGGGATTTTGTAGCCTACCAAATGTTCTATGACATTGTCACCCATTTCAAAACGTATGAAGGTCCTGTTGAAAAGAAGATACAGAAATCCACTTTCTGTGTGTGTGTGTGTGTGTGTGTGTGTGACAGAGAGAGAGAGAGAGAGAGAGAGAGAGAGAGAGAGAGAGAGAGAGAGAGAGTATAACACACAAAGAAAGTGTTTGCTGAGCAAACATTTCTGAAATAGTACCACATCGCATCATGTGATTACAAATATTTAAGTTTATCTTCCTGGTGTATGGGTCCCATTGTTGCAATTCACATGATTTTACACAGATGTAGACCTTTGTGTCTAATACAGAGTAACACAGACAAACATCAGTAGCATATTACTGAAAAGATAAAACATCCACATTAACTCGCTGTGGCCTTCTTGCTTTAAGAGTAACTGTATCCATTGCTATATGTTTGTCTTTTAAATCATTTTAAATTTATAGCACTAAAGGAAAGTAAAACACACTTCAGTATTTTCTGCTGTTAGGTTTTAGTTTTGTCACTGAATAAAAACTAGTATGTTTCTCAAATGTTTTTTAAGACTTTATGTACATTACATTCAATGTATTTTAATGTCATTTTAAGCAAATTTCTTCGCCTGCCACATAATTAACTAATTATTTAATCAAGTAATTCTTTTGTGGTATTAGCACATTTCATGCATTAATTCTGTAGCGTGATATCTAATATGGCTTTGTGTCACAACAGCGCGAAGCGCTAACACAGGGAGACATTCTCGTGATCTGTGTATGCAATGCTGTAGTGATTTCCTAACTTTGTCTTCTCCAGTTAACAAAACTAATTTAACCATGTTGCAGCTGAGTGCACAATCTTGCAGCAGTAAGTCATTGATGATGGACTGGATTTTCCAATCCATTCTTACAGTTTTAAAAAATACAAAATGCACAAGGGAAACAGAAAACCAGTCTTAGTACAGGCGTTTCCAGGACAGCATGAATGAGCACAAGTTTCATAATTCAAAATGACATGAAATGAATTTAAGCATTCTCCATCACCAAAATTTTGTAATATCAGATTTTTGTGCTATTTTTCATGTGTTGTGCACATTTACAAATACATTAGTGGAATTATCTTATTGTTCTCAGATTATAAAATTATCATTTAGAACAAATAATTAAAGTGAGAAAGAATATATTTAACTTTGAAACCCATGTGAAATTATTCATTATTTGAATATCAATAAGTTCCTTTACTTGAATATTACATTTTAAAACCCGGAGTATTAACATAGACCTATTTGTTTAGTTTCTCTTCTTCACAACTGTGATTATGTTCTCTCTCTAAACTGTGTATCACTCTCATTTCCAGTTTTATCTACAGGTTTTATTTTATTTGCATAGACGTTTCATTTACACATTACATCACATTCTTGTTAAGTGTCTTAAGGCAACTCATGTCATGAAAGTCACTATACAAATTGAACAAAAGTACAGCATTTCCCTAAAATCAGTTCCTATTGTATTTTAGCAAATTTGCTCTCATTAATATAGTCATTCTGTTAACAATATGGAATGTACAACAGTGCTTTAGTCTCAAACGCTGTGTTATTAATGAACTCTGACCAAGTTTGATAAAGTGTCTGTATAATACTAAATCAGGCTTAGTGTGTAGTCTACATGTACTCATCTATGGCATGTTTAATGTGTCTGCATGTGAGCGTTTTGTTTGTCTTACAGTTTTTGCACGTGGCATATAGAAACCACACAGGCTGCCGAGCTGACGTGTTTATTATCCTCTTTCACAGGGCTTTTTCAAGCGTACAGTTCAGAACAATAAGAGGTACACGTGTATAGAAAACCAGAGCTGTCAAATTGACAAAACACAGAGGAAGCGCTGTCCTTACTGCCGCTTCCAGAAGTGTCTCAGCGTTGGCATGAAGCTGGAAGGTAAGTGTGCTTTTCATTAAGCCTCTTACTCCCTGTGCTCCTCGCTGGGGGAGCTGTAAGGGAAATTATGCAAACCCGCCACTTCAAAATAACAAATGGCTCAGCGTCCGACGTCATCTCCAACACCGCTCTGAGCGTGCAGGACCTTCTGAATATCGAGCGTGCAAACACCCCTCGAAGTCATGGACATGCTGTTTATGTTACCGTCACGTCAGAAAACACTTTTACGGAAATGGCTGCAAAAGAAATCGCTTCTCCAAGCTGGATATTTTCTTGAGTTCCTTCCACATCCAGCAGCACGTCCCTCCTGGGATCTCAGAAAAGTAGCTACTAGGTTATATATCATATATTAGAAAATATACTATATGGTATTTGTAACAACAGATATCTGAAAACCTACACAGGATTGTAGTAGCAAGTCTGATTTATTTATTTTGAATTAAATATTATAATGGACTGGTTAAATTACTTATTGATTTAATATGGTAATGGTATTGCTAAGATAATAAATTAATTTTAATGTATTATTTTTCTATCATTTGTTTATTACTCAAACCTCTTTGTAATTGCATACTAGCCACTGTGCAAATGATAGTTTTATATGGGTTATAATCACTAATATACCCATAAACAAATGCAGGATGCTTGACAAATTAATAAACTAGGAGAAGGAGAAGTCTATTTTCAGAATTCAATATCAACTAAAAATTAACTGACATGGGTTTGTTTTATGCTTTCAGAGAAGCAGAACAGTAACCATCACTATCTGTTATACATTTTATCATATCTGTTATTTTTACGAGACGTGTTATTATTAATATATGAACATACACGAAAAGTGTGTTTCAACAGAGAAAATTATCTTGAAAAACAGACCTCAACAGCAGCAAAAAAGAATGTAAATGCTACATGACATACATTATGATAATTTATGACAGCTTACAGTTTATACAACTATATACAAAATGACAAATCAATAAATTATTAATTACCTTAATAGTATATTTTATTTGAAAAAACTTGCTTTTGGCAAATTTTTTTGGCTTTAAAATAGGACAAGAAGGGCAAAGATGCATTAATTTTTCTGCACTTCAGGTACAGACTAATTTGTGGGAAGCACATGTAAATAATCTTGTTTAATTAGGAAAAAAAAAACAAAATGTGTATTCCTCATTTGACGTTCTGGTTCAACCATAATTGTGATTTCCCAGAAGGGATCGCTATTAGTTTTCAGCTCATTAATTATCATGTTGCTCGGAATCATTAATAGTTAAAGTCGCTACAATAAAATATAATGGATTCGTGTGGTGATCTGATAAATTTTTCAACACTAATGCTAGTCTCCTAGATAAAATAAATTCTCATTGCATCACCTCCAGCAGAAGGCACATCAGTGTGTGTGTGTGTGTGTGTGTGTGTGTGTGTGTGTGTGTGTGTGTGTGTGAGAGAGAGGGCGGGACTGGGGGGGGGGGGCTGTCAGATGTTTCTGCGTT
>JABJVR010007593.1:0-11363 GCA_025773905.1 Chitala chitala | reverse complement strand
TAAGGCAGTTCTGAAGGCAAAAGGGGATCCAACCCGGTATTAGCAAGGTGTACCTAATAAAGTGGCCAGTGAGTGTAGATATCTGTTTTAATCAGTTTATTTTTAAAAAGTCCAGTTATGTGAATACAAAACATTTTTCTGGAAAATGCCAGATAATGCTATTTCAGGAGATTTTGCCAGACTGGCAAATTCCAGAAAATTGCAGTTGTCCAAACCTAATGTGTAGCAGCACCAGCCATAATCATAGTGTATTAATAATAATATTACATAACACTGTTTTTAGGAGTGGTTCAAGAAGACAGGTAACAAGTCTTTAGCTGAGATTTAAACAGACCAACGTGACATTCCTTAAACTTGAAGGCCTGTGGTTCTGTGTTCTCCCGCTGTTTTGTGGAAGTACAAGAAAAGGGAATATTCAGTGATTCACAATATTGTAATTCTGACCTTGATAGGAAGTTAGTGAATACAGGATAGCTATGAGATTGGCCATATTTTTACTTCTGATGTCAGTTTTAGTTGATAGGAAGTTAGTGAATACAGGATAGCTATGAGATTGGCCATATTTTTACTTCTGATGTCAGTTTTTAAGTGTCATGTTTAGAATTTTTTGCAAGATGTTTGGCATTGTAATACATGCTCTCTTGAGGAGGGCATGCGAGTATTTCAACTGACTGAACAGAGGAGCATTTTACTCACAGCTGGGTACACCTTGTAAGGGACATCGCCTACATGCACACACAAAACGAGACAATACTACGTGCTCTTCACAATGCAGAAATAATCCCGATGTGAGCAGCACGAACATGCAAACTGCTCATAATTGAACCAAGACTCAATGAAAGAACTCAGTGAACTTTGAAATGACATTGTTAGAGGGACCTTCTCAACCAATGGGTGTTATTTGTTCATCTGTTATGTTACACAAAGCAGATACCGAAACGCAGCCTCCCTACTGTAACTACAATCACCTCATTTTGAATGAATCTTATGGCTTGCCCTTTGCTTGTGCTTTTTCCATTGTCAGTAGGACATCTCTACACCACGGAAGCACTTTCTGCAGGTCTTCTGTATCCCTATACAGGGAGCTGGTGTATCAACATACCTTCACTGTCTAAGTTATTACATTCATCCTTATATCTCCTCAAAGTACCACCTTTCCTCAGCATCCACTGTAAGCTTCTAAACATGTTGTGAGGAAAGATGTCAGATGCACCGTGTTGTGGGACAGCGTCTTTATGTAGGAGTCCTGTGAGAGCCCCACTTCCTGTATCCTGTCTGAACAAACCTGTTGTGGTGTTACACAGGCATATAAACACATGCTGCACATGTCTAAACTTGAATTAATAGTAGCGTCATACAGTGACTCAGCAATTAGATGCTCTTGCCAAAGCGCTATTGATTCATATCGGTACACGTGCACACTCTGTGGCTGCGTGTCTCTCTCCGCAGTGGTCAGGTTAAAAATACACGTGTGCACGCGCTCTGCAGGGATAGACGCTTTTCACCACTTAGACGTGCTATGTTTGCATTTAATCGAAAACTGGACATTCAGCTAAGAGGATTTAGACGATGTGTAAATTCGTCACTGGGCACCGATCATACAATGCAGCCTGAAATACTGCAAAAATAAATAAATAAATAAATTTCACATATGCAGTAAGGACAACCTCAAAGTACCAACCCAGTAAATACCAGACAAAGCAGCACTACAGTACGTTGGAGGGAAATGTTCTGCTGAGACGGTTTGGAAACTTGACCGGTAAATTTCACCATCTGCCGCATGAATGGTCACACAACAGAAACGCTGAATTTACACTAGCATTGTGCACACCGAGAACATCATGCATGTGTGCCCACAACCACTCAGACACTGGCTAACACCTCGCCTGCTCTGAGTACCAGGGTGTGACGTCCAGCCTGGTTAGTGGGGGGAAAGTCAAGTTACCTACAGAACACAGGTCAGCATTGCCTATGGAGGTCGCACTTTACATAAGTATTTATACACCTTGCATGTCCCCTTTTTTTACAGGCTATTGAGGTTTGACAAAAGAACAGCCTGTGGCCACACACACAGTCACCTTATCTCCTGTATTTCAACTGGAAACTGCTTACAAAATTACAAATAAAAATAATGCAGACATTCAGTCTGTACTAAAAAAAAATAAAGACAACTTGACATGTGAACTTTTACGAATCTCAGGCAGAACCTGGGTAAGAATTTTCTGTTCTTTTGAAAGCATTTGTTTCCTATAAACAGAGGGCAGCACCCCACCTAGCAGACTGCATCCTTAAACTCATCGCAGTCCTGTTTCAAGGAGACATGGTGGTATGAATTGGCCTGCCTCAGTAGGTTCTGTTCTTAGCTGCATCAGCGGTGCAGGGAGTCAAACACAGGCGGCTGCAGTACGGCGTGGGTGGGTACTCGATGGCAACGTGACTCAGCCCTGGTCATTATGAGCGTTAAACAACAACAGGCAGCTTCATGTGGCAGGGACGCCTGGCAAATATGCACAGAAACAGGAAGCAAGCTGGACACGAGAAAATGCTGCAAAGGCATGCAATTTAATTAAAACGAAGGCATTCATGTCATACTGTTTGAAACAGTAAAGTCGCTACAATAGTAAGCTTAAAGCAAGACATTGTAGCGACTGTAAAGACTTTCATTATGCACATAACTGTAAAAGGGGATGATGCAGCACATCTGCCCTGGTACAGAGACCACAGCCTCACGGCACAACAGTGCCATTCAAAGACATTCTCCCCTCTCTGGGCCTCCAAGTGGATGTAAAAAAATCCCAACCATTTGGAAAGTGTGGGACTTGATCCCAGCGGGCCTGGCGCAGAAAGCCGAAGGCGTCAGTGAAGAGAGGACGCCTCTGCTGTAAGGGAGGGCGGCAGGGTCAGCGCAGAGTGGTGCGTTAGCAGGAGAGACATGAAAGAAGCCCTTTTATGCGAACACCACCCATAAACACAATGGAATGGGATTATACTCCATCTGAATATGCAGATCAGCAATTAAAAACACACACCAGTTATTTTACACTTGTAAGACTCTGTGTGTGTGTGCGCGTGCGTGCGTGCGTGCATGTACAGGTAAACCATTGTATCTACTCTGGCACACAGGTGACCAAGAGCACAGGGAGGAAAAAATAAATAAATAATTGCTTTCAATTTAGTTGACATACAATAAATCCATGGCTACAACATTTTTAAAAGGTGGTGGGTGGGCAAGAAAGGTGGGCTGATATGGTAACAAATGAGGGGGCTGCAGGCCTGAAAAGGAAAAAATTCAATCAGCTCAGAATGCACACATTAGAATTCATCGTGGACGCAACCATGGCAACACAGCAGAGAGCGTTTATTTCACTACAAAAGAGCAACAGCAAGGACACTGCTTCAGCCGAGGCACATCAATTCACATGTCTAGAGAGCCATGATTCTGAAGGTCCGTTATGTGTCCAAAATGCAGGGCCCCCCTTTGAATCGCAGTTCCCGGGCACACGCTCATCCAAAACTCAAACACATCCCAGGGAGATTACAGAAAATAAATACTTACATGCTTTTTCTGAAACAATACAGTCATCATACAAGGCAAGAAAAATCAGTAAATACTACATCTAAGCAATGCATTCAACAAAACTTCCTGAATTAAGAACAATGGCAGTAGTAATAAAGAAAAATATGTAGGTTCTATCAAATGTCATAGTATTAAGCCACTGCTTAACAGCCACGTCTGCTATTTGTTCCCAAATGTACTTAAGCATCTCTTAGCTCAGAATTGTCAACAGCACTTACTGCCAGACTGGACTGCACAACGTGACTACGTCAAGCTTCCTACAGGAAAGAAAATGACCAAACTGCCCATCAAGTTGAACTTAGCACTGAAACAGCCACTGAGGGGGTAAACTCTTTTAGTCTGAATGGCAAACGATGAGCAAATAGGTCTTATTACAGGAAAGCCCTATTGAATGTCTTGACCTTTAAAGTGTTGCGAAATGCATAGGACATTCACGGTTAGCTGGGAATGTGACTACACGTGGCTTTCGTATATGACCTGGCTCACTTTAACCTTGACGTCTCCCTCCAGCTTTGGTTCCTCCTCCTCCTCTTCAGCACCAGCCTGCGGCATGGCCTCCGATGGTCCAGGGGTCTGAAGTGGAAGGTGGGAGGAAGGCACTGGGACACTGGTGGAGTCCTGAGGCGGGGTTTCAGTGCTGCAGTAGATGTCAGCGGCCATCTGGGGGTGCACGGAGGCACGGATGGCGATGTGGCGCGGCTGCTCCTGTAGAGATGCGTCGTCCGAGTCTGCAGCAATGGAGTCGCTGCACCCGTGGGGGATGGTGTACACGTCGCCCTCGCCGCCACACGCCCCCTCCTGGACCTCGGGGGCCTGGCGGACAAAAGTGTGCCGCATTTCCTCCACGCCCACCACCTCCAGGATCTCCTCCATGAAGGTGCGGCAGTTCATTATGAGAGGCGGCAGTGGGATACTACGGGCGAGCTCCTCAATGTAGCGTGCCAACTCCATGGTCTTGAACTGCGTCACCTTGGCCAGCTCCAGCGTCTTTGCCGACGTGATGATGGGAATGCGCTTCGCAATCTCGAAGGCCTTCTGTAGCTTCTCGGCGCCCTCCGTGCGGAAGAACTCGTTGATGGCCTTCTCCGTCTTCTTCAGGTGGCTGCTCATCATGCACAGGCGGGTCACGTTGAGTGCCATGATGATGGCAAAGGTGACCAGGCATACGATCATGTAGTAGAGGCCCATGTCGCCGCTGGTAAACACCACACGCAGCGTTACCGTGTGGTTGGCACTCCCGTGCACATTGGACGCCACGCACGTGTACTTCCCCCGGTCTGCAAATGCGATGCTCGTGATGTTGAGGACACCTCCGTCTCGAACCAGCCATTTGCCACCTGAAACAAGCCCAGAGAGAAAGCTGAGACAGGCCTGCTACTTTTTGTCCTTCACATTTAAAGTCCACCTTTTTGAACGTTTGTAAAGTGAACAATTTAACAAAAAACAAACGGCAGTGATGTAGTAAACTGCCATCGTTCTTGGCTGGGGGGTGGGGGGGGAGACAAAACAATGTTGTTAACGTCTGAAAGTAGTATCCCACTGCAGTGTAATGTTACCATATGTAATGCAATTCTATTCAAATAATCAGAAGGTGGCTGGCCACCATCCCACATGTTTCAGGTTTCATTTACATCAGGACAACTGATCACACCTGAACCACCACCTTTTCTAGATATGACCTTGTAAGAAAAAGAGGCCCTGGTGCCCGAGCTTTGAATAAGCATGAGGCTCTTGCTATAAGACCCTCCTTACGTGACCTCCTGCATTTCTCCTCTACATTTACAAACCTGTCTTCTAAATGCATTTACTTTTGGCAAAGTATCATCTATTTAATAACACTCGGTCCAAAAGCCTGCCCTTAAGTGAATAGCAATTAATTAGTCCATTAGGCGTCCGCTTCCCCACATCAACGGCTAGTCCCACAGGGTCCAGTCTGTCTCAGAGCGGCTGTTCACAAAGTGCTGTGAAGCTGAGCTCTCCAGAGGATTTAAAAAAAAAGACTTCTGCTCCTCACCATCCACCATTTAATCCAAGTAGTCATTCAGGTGAACCTGTAGGCACCAGTCACATGTTCCTCATACCAAAACATGGCCAACATTTTTAATAAGTTCAATTCTTTCACCTGTACTATGGGAGTGGGTTTCTGGCAAAATAAACCAATGTAATAAGAAATGCTATTCTTCAAACAGAATATTCATCTTTACAAGGGCAAAAAGTTAATAAAACTTAGAACTTGAAATATGTAACCTGTAGCTCTTTTCACGTACTGATGTCTGGAGATCAGTTCATTGAAGAACTGCTTCACATTTACTTCCTCAGCTCACACTCACTCACAGCTAACGATAAGCCAAGTAATAAGCTATTGGTCCTCCTAGAACCTAAACTAGCAACCTTGAAAACAATGTTAGCAGACCCTACGCAAAAGACCGAGTTACATTAAATCACTTTGTTCTGTAAGAAAATGAGCACTCAAAACTGAACACTCAGCACCAAGGATGAAGAGAACCAGAGTCCCTACAATCATCAAGACCGACCAACAACGTCTTCTGATGTCACATTTCCACAAACATATCTGCCAGTCTAGTCATGAGATTGTGTAAACCAGATGGTGGTTTTAAAGTCTCATCCACTTAGGGAAGGTGAAAGGTATACTTGCAGAGAAACAGAACAGACAACAGATAGCAAATAAAAACACTAAGGTTATAATTCCCCTGCAAGCAATACCAAGGAACCGGTTAGGGAAGATCCACAGTCTCTGTACAGGGCTTAATCCTGGCTTTGATGTGTTCCAAGTTCCCATTCAAAGAGCCCATGTTTACAATCAAACAAACCTGCACAGTACTAAGCAGCACCACATCCATTAGTAATGCAAAGACTCTATATTTACGACTGTTTTGCAAAACCAGTTCCTGTTCTGTGCTGGGTTTAATCATGTGTACCCTCAGCCAACACACCAAGCAGGCTATATACCACAAAACGCAACGCTACTGACGTTAAATACTGCTTACACCAACTTCACACTAGCCATTTTTTATTCAGCTCAGAGGTCTTTGTGTCAGAGCAGACAACTGTACACTGTAATATAGAGGGCGCAGTGAAGATCTAATTTCAGTACAGAATGAAGCCCTTTGTTACCAGGACAAGTTCTCTCAAGTCCATCATGAGCTTTCTGTCTCTCCACTTACATTCCTTTCTGATCATGTGATCACTACAGTTAGGGCCACATTGTGCTTCAGAAGCAAAGCTACTGAGCTGAACACTTCTCATTACGCCACCTGCGTAACTTACGGGCATAGTTGACACGGCAAGCATCAGTGTAATTCTGCAGGCTCACTGGAGCAACCGTCTGCCTGTCCTGACCAACAGATGCAGAGTTCTGCATTAGTTAGAGACTATGTCGCAATGCTGACCCTGACTCTGTGAAAGGATTGTCTAAAGGTAACCACACTGCTTGCCGCCCGCCCATCTCCCACACACACACACACACACACACACACACACACACACAAGCATTAAGGCTGAAGTGGTATGTGTGTGTAATGTGTGTGTAACCTTACTGAATCTTCTACTCTAACTTCTAGAGGTAAATCAATAAGAGCTTATCTATATATAGCCCAATAACATTTCCAATCAAACACCCAGGAGATTACCAGGACCCACCCTGAGACAGATATAAAAGTGTACCTCCTCTCAGGACCCCCCCCCCCCTTTTCAAAATTACAAGGACATCCCTGTAGGCAGGCTCATAGATGGCCTTGTCTGTAAAGAGGGGGTGCATTATCTTAAACTCCTCACACTACATTCAAATGGTCTCTGAACTGAGGGCAAGGCAGGACTGTGGTCTGATGACTATAAGGTTTGGTCTTCCCATTAAAAACGTTAGCAAGTTCTTAACCTCACCCTGTTCTCTGTAACCTCATAGATGGTGTAAAATACGAGAAGAGGAAACGCTTCTGACTGTTCGATCTTGCTCTGTCGTGTTACAGCTGTTCGTTTTGCAGTCTGACAGCAGGGCTGCTGTTCATCATAACTGCAGCTGCAGTTATGACTTTTCTGGATAATTTGTAGCAGTAATAATTCTGCTTAAGCAATTTGCCACCAGAAAGGCAGCCAGACTACCAAGGTAACAGCAATAGTAAACTGCTCAAGGCCATTTTGTCCCACAGTTAAAATTTATGCAAATAAAAAGCCCTGAACAAACAGAAGCCATTTATATACACAAACATCCCACAATAATTTTTCAACTTAGTTTTCTTGGCATCCAACAAGTTTTCCTGGTAATGACAGGCCTCAAGTAATTAACATCAACGATTTGACTAGGATGAAATCTTGTTTCGTTGTAAATTTTTACCGTGCGTGTTTTTTGATGAAGATGTTTGCTGTTGATCATACGCCCTCATTCCAAAACAAAGTCATTCATTAAAATAAAAGTCGCCGGTGGTGTTAATTCGACACTTACCATCTGACTCCGTTTCCAGGAGTGAGCCGTGAGAGTTCAGCCACCACACTCTTGGGAAAGGCTCACCGGTAATATTACAGTCGATAACGACGCTGTTCCCCTCCCGGGCAATGATCTGACTGGTCTTCGTGAGCACCACTGGGATTGATCCCCGATCTTCTACGGTCCCATTCTCCGTGCCATTTGTATCTGCTGGACGCTGTACGAGGGCTCCAGAGGCATGCAGGAACAACATCAGCAGTAACATTGCGTTGCATCTGCTTGCTTTAATCATTTTCTTCCAGTGCCAGCACCACCCAAACACAAACTCGTCACACCACTTGGGTCTTCATGACACTGATATTGGTTATCTCCAAGTGGCCATCAGAAGAGGTAACTTGATTCCAGTCTCTGCATTTATGAACATTGTTCTGGAAAAGAACAGGTCAGTTATGAAGACGTTGAAATCCTATAAAACGCACGTGACACAAAAACATGTACCTGGTTAACTTTTGCGTCTGTTCTCAATACAACCTTCATTACGCCCTGTTGTTGATAATATCTACCACGTTATCAAATTCAGTAACTAAATGTGCACTGCAGACTCTGAAGGTATAAATCGGGAGTAAATGGCCACCGTGTTAAGAGAAATATTAGGTTTTACACAAAACCAAAATAAAAACAAACACTATGCTCCTGGTAAGTGAAATAGCCCACAACGGGTTTACACTGCACCAAGATCTTATACCTTCGGATCCCTGCAGTTTCCTAGGTAGTCAGCTGGCATGATAACAAAAGAAGTATCCCAACCGAAATCTAAAACACTGAAATGTTAGATAAACGGAGAAGATTAATCACTGAGGGTAAAAATATAGTTAAACCATGTTTACCCGCAAGAGCTTCAACTAGCTGGCAAAACGGGAAACCCAAGAATAAAGCAAGCCGGATGGGTGCACCGTATTCCTTAATCTCTTTTACATCCTGCATTTAACTGGCAATAAAGAGTCGATTAATACATTCATTGCAGCATAATTAAACTAAAGCTAGTAATTAATGATCAAGACTATCCACAAACATAACAGTAACGTTTATTTTATATTTGGGTGATGTCCCGTTAAGCGGTCTGCATCGCTGCTGTGTGAATACCCTTCATGTTTTTCCTGTTATGGTTAAACACTAAAAGCGAACGGGGGTACGAACTTGAACAGTATACCCACCGAGTCTAACAATGACCGCGTCACTTCTTAGAGAATCGCTGACAGATCAGACCATGTCGTCGTCAACATATCAGTTCGAGGTGCAGAGAAAGCCGTTTTCCTTGCGCTGCTGCAGCCCGTCTGTCCGCGCCACCTCCATCGCCCGTCCGCAGCGGTGCGCTTATCCCGGAGCTCCGCCAGCCTGCGCTGACGAACACGTTGAAGAAACTGCACTGCGCATGCGCGAACATCAGCCGCTAGTTCGCCGCAGGCTCCCCCATCCAGCACAGAACATGTAGGTCACATTTACCGCGCATGCGTGAACATCGCAGCCCACTCACCCAAAACTCTTCAATACTGACTGTACTGAACATGTAGGTCAGAATTTACCGCGCATGCGCTAACATAATCGGAGCCTAGGGTACCCGGCAGAAAACCAATGAATAACACGAGTTATTGCGAAAATGCAGAACACACAGTTTTCGGTATCAGGAAATGAAAAAAATGCATCTTTTCAAACTGATTCCGGTCTTCTCAAGCGCGCAGATTTTGCTTATCTACGAAATGAAAAATTTTCATTGCATCACATTTTTTCTTTATCATAGGGTAGTTCGAAACCCGTAGACTGGTGTTTGCAATTACCCACTGAGCTGTCGTAAACGTTAGTTTCATTTGTGGAATTGGATTTCTTTCCCAAATTAAGGCGATAGCGTAGACATTTTAAATATACCTTTATCATTAATGCAGTAGTACAACGTTATAATAGTAAAGCGTTTGGCCATAAAAAGTAAACAGTGTATAACGGGTAAGGATCGAGAAGGAAAATATGCAATATTTTAGATGGTACAATTATTTGGTGATGCAAGTCCATTCTCATGCTGTAAATTACCCGTAAAAAAGGTGTTTTGCTCAGCCATAACATAATGACCGCTGACAGGTGAAGTGAATAACATTGGTTGACTTGTTGCAATGGCACCTGAAAGTGGGTGGGATATATTAGGCAGCAAATTAACATTTTGTCCCTGAAGTTGATGTTGCCTAAGCGGAAAAAAATGGGCAAACATAAGGTTAAGCTCTTTGAGGCAACTTGTGAAAGGCGACATATAAAAATGAATGGAATTTGAGTGACTGACAAGGGAAAATTGCGATCGCTAGATGACTGGGTCAGAGCAACTCCAAAACTGCAGCTCTTGTGGGATGTTCCTAGTCTGCAGTGGTCAGGACCTACCAGAAGTGGTTCAAGAAAGGAACCGGCAACAGGTTCATTGGCAGCCAAAGCTCATTCATGCACATGGGGAACAAAGACTGGCCCGTGTACTCCAGTCCAGTAGAAGAGCTACTGTAGCTCAAATTGCTACTGGTTCCAATAGAAAGGTATCAGAACACACAGTGCATTGCAGTTTGATGCATATGGGGTTACATAATTGCAGACCGGTCAGTGTGCCCATGCTGACCTGTGTACATCGTCGTAAGTGCTTATAATGGGTACGTGAACATCAGAACTAGACCACAGAGCAATGGAAGAAGGTGGCCAAAATACACCCCTTAATTAATGGAAACGGTATTCGCTGATGGCAGTGGCCTCTTTCAGCGGGATAATGTGCCCTGCCGCACTGCAAAAATGGGTCAAGAATGGTCTGAGGAACACAACAATGAGTTTGAGGTGTTGACATGGCCTCCAGATTCTATCGAGCATCTGTGGGATCACCTCATAACTTACAGTATTTAAAGGATCTACTACTGATGTCTTGGCACCAGATACCACAGCATACTTTCAGAGGTCTAGCAGAGTCCATGCCTCGACAGGTCAGGGATGTTTTAACAGCAAAAGGGGTACCTAGTCAATATTAGGCAGGTGGTCATAATGTTATGGCTGTTTGGTGTATGTCGTTGTGTAACACTAGTAGTACTGCTATGATAACAATAAAAACTCACTGAAACCAGTAAACCAGTAGAACCTGAGTAAGTTGTAAGATTCTTCCTTTGATCAGTTCAAACAACACTCAGATGTTCATTGGTTAGCTAGCATGAAGCATGCAGTTTTCTCTTATTTATTTACCTAAGGGTAAGTTTGAGGCGGCACGGTGGCATGGTGGTTAGCACTGTCGCCGCGCACCTCCAGGCCTGAGGTTCAATTCCCGCTTTGGGTCTG
>JABJVR010007592.1:0-11365 GCA_025773905.1 Chitala chitala | reverse complement strand
TTTTCTCCGGGTGCTCCGGTTTCCTCCCACAGTGCAAAGACATGCAGGTTAGGTTGATTGGTGTGTCCAAATTGCCCATACTGTGTGTGCCCTGTGGTGGGTTGGTGTCCCCTGGGATGGGCTCCAGGTTTCCCCGTGACCCTCGCCAGGAATAAGCGGTTAAGATGATGGATGGATGGGTGGGTATATGTGATTGTTATCTTTAAGAAAATGCTTTAAAAATATTACTGTTTTTACAGTTATAATCCATTTTACTGTTTGAAATCTTAAGGTGTTTGGTTTTTTGGATATTTAAACAAGGACTGAAGATACCCCATACACACTTCACAGGCTGAAATATACTGTACTGTATTTCCTTAATGTAAAGTCATTGTTTAATTAATTTAAGAAATAATTTACTGCAAAGGTAAATGAGTTTATTTTCCTAGTTCTGGGACAAATGGAGTAACCTTTTCATGTTTTACACTCTTTGTGGAACTTACATGTTCAAGTTTGGTTTTGCTTCATTGTCAGTTTGATTTATGTTTTATGGACGTTCTCAATTGAGAAATTCCACAGGCTGTGCAGTAGAATTGCTGTCTCTGCATTGTCTTCTGTTTTGCAGGATGATGTTCTTAAATTAAACTATAATTTTGAATTAATCTTTCCACGGTCTCTATAGACAGAATTAGTTTAAGATTTGTATTTTTGGTGAGGAACACTGACTTCATCCAATATGAATCCACTATAAAGATAATTACTAGCAAGTAGGTCTTGCGTTTTTCATGCCCATGGTCTTAGGTTAGTCATGTGTTGAATCACTCTCTCTACAAAATGACTTTCCATGATTATGATAACATTTTCTTTTCCATTAACTACTGAACTAGGTGCTCGTAACTTCCATAGTGCCACATCTGAAAGTGCTTTAATAACTGCTAGATTTAATTTTCAGATGCTCAGAGTGAAGACTGAGAAACACTTGGCGAAGATGTCAGTGTGTATAACAGGGCTGTGGAGGAACTGTAAGGCTTTGTGGCCACACCGTACTCCTTCAGTATCCATCATGTTGGGGACGCTACACATAGGTACACTCTCGTAGTGTTAAACATAGGTACACTCTCGTAGTGTTAAACATAGGTACACTCTCGTAGTGTTAAACATAGAACAAAACATGCACAAGAAGCTAAACACAAATTGTCTTTATATTTGCTTTATCGCTTCTGGAATAATTAAAAAAAAAAATTAACTTGTTACAAAAAAAAACTGTAATAATCCATTGTATTTATATGTGCTGCATGTCTCCTACGATGGTGATGTGACCCCCCGAAGTCAAGGCAAGAGACTGACATGTTTCTTGTACTTGCTGGATTGCTGGTCTTTCATACACTGGTAATCTTCTTACCCCTTGTGTGGTTTACACTTACATGGGGACAATCCCTAGCTGTCCCTGTTGTATTTGATTTGCTCTGGTTAATGTCTCACTACTGCCGAAGCTCTGTCTATGTTATGTTTTATATTGTGTGGAAAGAAATGAAAATTATGAACCGTGGACTGGGGAAGTTCTTGGTGGACTGGGGGAGTTCTTGTGTGGACTGGGGGAGTTCTTGTATACTTTCTCTTTGCATGACTTTAAGGCAAAAACATTATTTCTCAAAAGTAAAATATTTGAGCCACGTATTATATGTTTAGCTATAATTTATAGCTGAAAAAGTATAGTGTAGTGGATTTGATATTGTATATAGTCCAATTGCAAATGCTTATTTAAAATAACATTCCTCCATAAAAGGTTCTCAACAATTTCAAAAGCAATCACTTTATAAGCATACATCTCATACACATATATACATACACATAATCATTTGTACTGTAAACCAAAAACATTTAGCATACAATATACGTACTGCTGCAATATCAAATATAAGGTATAGTACTTAGCTTTAATAAATGTGAAATAGATTACAATTTTATGGCAAACACTTTGGTACATGCCTATTTGAAATACTGTGTTTAAAAATATTCCTGACGTCTCATCCAATGAGGATGTTTACACACACAGATTGAAATTTGTTTGAAGCCTGAGGTGGCGGCTCTGAGTTCATGCTATGTTACCAGCTAGTTACCGAGTCCCCAAAGGGCATCACACAGCTATCCTGAAAACATCTGCTCTGATGGAATGAGATTCGCTCCATCCTGTTGGCTCCAGGAGCATGGTGCAACCTGACCCCGTGCTCCCCCCCATCCGCTGTCACAGGGTGGCAAACGGTGCATGATGCAATGCCAAGTGCTGCTCTGAAAGGGCTCGTTTGTCGTTTTTCTCTGCCTGCGGGGGGTGAGCGGCAGGGGAAGGGGGGATTACACAATGGAGATGAAAGCTTTAAATGGAACCTCAATGAGCAGACTTTAAACAAGACACGACAAACAGCACGTGTCACATGACACGGAGCAGAACGCATTTTAGAGCAAAACGGAGAAAAAAATTATTCACCCCGCATTTAATTAATTTTTTATCAAAAATATAAATAGCATTTTAATAAATATTACAGTTGGTAGTGTTATGAAGTAAGCGTGATGAAAGTTATGGCACTGCGCAAGCAACAGTACGAGCGATGGCTCAGTGATCCTGAAACACACTTCTTAACTAAGAGCATTGCCACACACACTTTAAATTTATTTGAAAGAAGTCAAAGGGATAGACATGCTGGTTCTTCTGTATCCAGCCAGTCGCTTGTTCACAAATCAAACAGAACAACTTACAAGCCCAAGTCAAACGATAGCCGAGTGCAAATCACCAAATCAATGTAATGCATTGAACAAACGCATCTTACTCCAAAGGTATTCCCATTGGACCTTGCCTGTTCTTTTGAAATAATTTCTTGAAGTTCGGATAATCTAGTTTTAGATGATGGTTATCACAAGATGATTTATAGCAGTCAGTTCAATTAAACTTACTCTAGATGCCGGAGTTGGAAATATCTTGTCATTTACTGAAGCCATTTCCCAGAGAATAGATTAGGCTCTGTAAGGTCAAACACAACCTTTAAAAAACTGTAAGAATCTGAAAACCTACAGCAGGGAAATTATGCACTTTGCAATGGGATCACTACAATAATCATGCAGATAGAATCACACTTTGAAGCAAACCTTCATATTTTTATGTAAAAACTATACATTGTTTCTATCATTTGATTAGTGTCATTAGTACTGATTACAGTTTTGCTTTTATTACTACTAGAATTGCTACATTGGTCCCAGAAGGAAAACCAATCATTACACTGGTTCTTACATTCCTTGCTAAATGCTGATGACTGCCACTTTTAAATTCTGGTTATGGCAGATGATCTCCGATTAGCTTTTTCCCTCACATGAACTATTTTGCACAATTATAATTATTATTATTTTTTGCACACTGACCTTTTTGCACACTGACGTGTTTTGTTCAGTAGCGCTCAGTATTGGTCATTAAGCTTGTATATGTGTATATGCTTTTGTGTTGTTTGTTGTGACTAGTATACTGTTAAACAAAATTAAACAAAGTTGCCTGAGTCTGAATCTGAATTGAGTAATGGTGACCTGGGTACACACGTTGCTGGTTTAGCTCTGTCGCATTCCCTTACAGATGTCAAAATATCTACACGTCAAATAAAATTGAATGTAATTTCAAACCATTACCAGCATACCACAACAGGGTCACAGTCTTTTGTATTGCACCGACAATGTTGGATATTATAACCTGCATCCTTATACATAACCACTCTAGCACCTGTTCCCTCGCCTTGTAATGTCAAAATGACTCCGTATCATCATACATATTCGATACATGTGGGCGTCTTGAGTGACATATGAGGAAATGGAATGCTTTCTGAAGAGCGTATCAAATATACAGTGAAGCACCTCCATATCATATCCAAAGCCTTTTTTGCCATTCCATTTGGACGGGGAACAAAATCAATGCCCATTACCAGCTATAACGCTTATCTGTCAAAGTCTATCTGCCACAAAAGTCTGTTTGCACAACCAGTAACAACAATGTTAATGTTGATGTCTGTACTCGCGCAATCAAATGCCGTGGGGACTGGACTTTCAGCTGTTTTGTCACATGCTGTGTCAAAGCCTAAATATGGCATAGGAGAATGAGCTAAACAAAAAAAAAAGATTACTGGTCTTTTCTACCAGAACTTGCTGTCATTTTGTCTGGAGCCCTGTCAGCCTAACATTTGATTTATTTTCTTTAGGGTTTTGCTGCTTAGCAGACAAAAAGTATTTTTAAGTGGTTTGCACAGCAACACATTTTCTGTTGACTGGATCTAGGCAAAAGAGCAAGTTCAAAGGTCCAACAAGATATACCTTCTTGGAGCTTCGAAACGTTTTATCAAAAGTTCAAATTTTAAACTGCTGTGGTAAACTGCTTCCTTAATTTACCACTGAATAAATGTAAACTAATTATTTTTGACTTCCTCATACAGTTTCCAGGGCAAACACCTAACAAGGCCCAAAAATCACAGCACAGACACTGATAGATGTCCAAGTGAAGAATGATTTCATCTGAGTTTCTTGTACCCATTCTCCTCCAGGTTTTGGTTGAGCTTCAGGTTGCATCAGCTGCTGGTGCAGCATTAACTTAGATGTGGAAAGCCTACATGCCAGCGCAGCTGACGCAGAGGGAAATGATCAGAATCCCCAGAGAGGGGGGGGGCTGCCATGGTCAGAGCAGGAGCCGAGGAAAGAAGAACAGCAGTGGGACAGGACGAAAATGGCCCCCCACCACAGCAAGTGAGCAACATGGGTGAGGAATGCAGGAGAGCAGGCTGGGAATGGGATGCCACCCAAAGAAAAGGCTCACACATATGATGTATCATGACAAGAGGCTCGGTATGGATAGGCAGGAAGGCAAAATTAGAAAGTGTCAAATGTGTGGAGCCCTCAAGTGTCACAGGGACAACAAGAGACTAGTCGAAGGAGAGGCTTCACAGCATGCATCGCTGTCCAACGTAAGGCACTGCCCAGATTACCGCTACCGCTGTTTGTTGTGAAATGCAAGTCGGCGGTGACATGCATCGGATAAATGAGGCTCGAGAAAACTGTGCATGTCAGGCGGAGGAAAGTTGTCACCATACCCTTAAGCGTGACTCTCAGTTAGTTCTGGAAAAGAAGGAACATGTATTGTAAGACATGGACGTGCACATAGATATTCAGGGGCAGGTGTTCCAGTGTATTCTAACTAGTGCTCCCAAGTGATGGGGATGGGGGTGGGTAATCAAATGTTTTCAGGGGAATAGGACACATTACTTAGACAAAGGGACACTTTTTATCTATTAGAAGAAAAGCTGACATGCTCAAGCACCCAGATCCCCCCATAACATCTGCTAAGACATCTATATGGAGGCACCTATTGATCATGTAGCAAATATGACTACCTGCTGAAAGAGTCTTTGCTTAGAGCATTTGCCCTGCTCTGGAGACGATCCAGTCAGTGTAAAATAATTGCACGGAAGCCAAAATGTTTTTCTGTGCAATGTGACCTTTTGTTTCTGTTTGGTACCTGCATAGAGAACACAGAGCTCGGCCGGCCAATCTCATTTATTTAGTATGCTGTATGATGAGTTAAGTGCTTCCTATTACAGACCCTTCTGTAACCTCATCAGCAGAAAGCGTGGTGGGGGATGAGTGCCATAGCCTGAGGACATGAAGCTTAATACCTGGGAGGTAGTTCAAGAACAACACATGCAACGATACCACTAACCAGGCTGGCATTTTTAATATGGGATGAAGTACCAACAGCAGGCTTTAACATGGATGTCAGGTCAGAAGGACACAAATGAAAGTCCAGCATGAGCCTGTTGGCTTTCAAAGGTCACCCCAAGAGTCACTTTCCCATCCTCCTTGGTGTTCATGTCTTTGTGGCAACTTTAACACCACTTTTTCCACTGCTACTCTTTTAGTGTTGTAGTCAGCAGCATGAAAGTGGGTGGGGGGAGTTTTTCTAAGAGAAGGATCAAATAAATGGCAGACAAGTATGCCAGAAACCTCCTGCTTTTTCTTAACACTCACTGTCCAGAACTTTTTGAACACCTTGTTTTGGTAAATTGCCAGTGTTCAGACTACGGAAACCTTCACAAATTCAGCTGGACATGCTTATGGTGACTGAAAAAAGTATGTACCAAGGCCTAATAGATAAGGTGTACTAAAGAGAAAGGCATATTTATCAGTAGTGGGGAAATGGAGACTATATTTCAGTAGGGCTTTAGTTGGATGAAAGTACTGCCTAAATTTGGCTATTAAAAAATAACTTGTCAGCTGCATATAATATTAAACAGCAGAAAACGGCTAACAAAAGAAAAGAACAAAAAAACTTTTTTTGCTGACAAAGGTTTATTCAAAGTTATTGACAACTCATTGTGAAATATAACAATATGAGCAAAGGTTAGTTAAAATTAGTGCTTGAGATCTCCAAGGTCCAAGTTGAACATTATTTCTATAGTATTTCTCTGTTCTGAAACCGACAGAGGGCGCTGTTTAGATATGTAAATTTCAATGTTCAGTCACGATATTTGTAATAGTCTTTCATTCATTGATGCAACATTTATAAATAGTTCTATTGAACCAAAATACAAATCTTATGTCAGTGCCCATTAAGACAACTGTAACATGTAGGGAAAAACGTAAAGTGAACACAGGACACGCAAGGTTTTATTTATTTATTTATTTCCCCCATAAGATTTAAAGCGTTTTGCAATTGCTTTTTTGTATCTCATTTTATTCCACACAGGAATGGTTGACGGAAAAATTTATCAGCACCAGACTTAATTTTATTCTGTGCCTTTGTGTTCATAGTGATATGAACTTGGGCATTTTTGCCTTTGTGCTTTGACTTCAGGCAGATGGCTATGAATAAATACTCCAGCTGTGGCTTCAAAGCTAATTCATTAGGTGATCTCGAGGCATAAACAGCTGGTTATAAAGACAAATAACACCAGGAGAATATGGTAACATCCCAACTATTTGAAATCCAGTCTTCCCACAGACATCCCGTGCCTGCCAACACAAGTCCTCTGTTTTGACTATGACAACCTCTGATTAATGGATTTATTTTCAACAAATGGCAAAAAAAAAAGTTTGAGTAGAAAATTATCAGCCATCCTGCAGAATTCACACAGGCTTGGTCTGCAATCACTCACTTGGCAGGTGAAAAATGTGCTTCTGGACTTCAGCTGTGTTGGTATTCTTGCTGAGTAACAGTGCAGCTTAGCCTCTGAGATTGAATTACTTTATAATGTGGAGTTCTACTACGAACATCGTTCCAGAAACAAGAGGGGAAAAGGCAAACAAAAAAATATGAGCGAATAATGGACTGGCTAGGGGTTCTCCGTTCTTGACCTTGGCGCAGCCCTAAATCGCACCCACTCATTCACTTGAACCACTTGAGTGAGAGGTCTCTCACCTGGTAGTCCAGGAACAGCTTGAAGAATAAGGCAGTTTATATACTGAAGCAAGCTGGGAGATTCTCTGCAAATGCCAGGTTGCCAATGCTTTTTTTTTCCCACATGGCTGTGGAAAATGGAGGAATTTCTAAGCCATCTGCTATTGATATGCATGAAAGAAGGTGCCAAACTAAACCTAAATAAGCAGCACTCCAAATAGTAAAGGCATTAAAAATCTTTAAGTATTATAAATACTGAATGAATTTTGTAGACAGGAAATGGAAAACATTATTCAGACCTCTCAGAGAAAAAAATCACCAAATAATTAATTACAGTAATCATGTAAGACAGATGGCACTTATTATGCTGTTAGGTACATAAATGAGTAAAACTATTATATCTGGAACTTGAACAGCACTCTTTACTTCATGCGCCTGTGAGGGTTTCAACTAACTGAATTACCCTGAATTTAAGTATACATATGAAAGAGAATGCATCAAGAATTTTCATTTAATTAATTTACTTAAATTTTTTATCTTAAGTGCTTTATGAAAAATCCCTTTCGTAGCTTGTAAACACTCACATTTAAATATATTAAACATCTGTAGTACAACAAAGCTGTGCTAAGGGTTTGAACGTCAAATTTATACATTATTTTCTCAACTATCCAAAAAAAGCTCAGTTTTGGGATTCCTTTAAATTTTCTTAATGTTATTCGATATGCTGCCTATCTGACACTACCTACATTATTAAGAAAGAGTTTTAGACCCGCCATAGTATGTAAAATGTTAAATTCATATATTGCACATACTGTATACGTTGGTAATTAAATAAATCAGAAGAGAAAATTAGCCTATTAAAGACATGTTTTAAATGAAGTTATAAACAGTCCTGCTGTCTCCTCTGTATAAACTGCATAATTTTATGAACTGTACAAACTTGCACAAACTTACAAAATATAAGGCGAAAACCACAACAAAACCTGGCAAAAGAACTGAAGAAACTGCCAAGTTGTTCCCTACTTATGAATATGTGAATTAGGATCACTTGAGATGTTTGATCACAGGATCCAATGACAGTCAGTCAGAAAACATGTAGTGTTCAAGCGAAACGTTGTCCTAATGGAGATTTCAGTACCAATTTTCAGCAGAACCTGAACAGAAGTTTTGGTCAACAAATCTGTACTTACCGATATGTCTCAGAAATTGCAAAACTCAATGAGTTACATGTTACAGATCATGTCATTTGAGACAAATTGAAAATATTTACTCCTCTGAACTGGAACATCTAATGTGAAAATGAAGTAACATTAAGAGTTTCCTGATGTCACGCTTGACTTTTTCCCATCATGGCGTTGTCTTCCTGCAAGAGTAGTTCTGCTTATACCTAACAGACCATGTAGAAATCACTTATAAAATAAAACATATTTACTCATTGTAGATGCTGATGCTGGAATCTCAGGACTGTTTTGTTTAAACCCATCAGATGTTGATTCAAAATTAATAATAGGGACTTTGTAAGGTACAGTTTTTACATATCTTTTGAGTCCACAGGAGCATGAATATACAAATGACATTTAAAAGTATTAAATGTCTTAGTAGCTCATATTAACGTAGGCAGGGAATAGATAATATGGCATATGCAGAGATAAATGTATTACTTAAAAATGCAGACTGTTAGCCTTATCCTTCAGACCATGTGATTAACCAGTTTGTGTGCATTTTTGACAGAATTCAACAAGTTTTATTCATGTCACAGTTTTTAGGAGCTAAAGAAAACTGGGTGAACATTTACCACAAAACATTACATGCCTTAACATCATTATGAAATATGCTCTTGACATGACAGTTTATAGGAAGTAAAGGAATAAAAAAGGCTACTAATGTGTTGTATACAAACAGAAACATCGGGGGACATCACAGACCGACACAAGCAGATTTAACTGCAAATGACAGCAGAGAAAAAAGCATAAACATATCACAGTGTGTCTTAATACTGACATCTCGCGTAGCATGAATAATACATTACACTGAAAAAGATACACTACTCTAGATATAAGTGTCAGGGGAACTGAGTGGGAACTAACTCACAGTGCAAGGCAATAACAATGACTTTGTGACAAAAGTGTGTCTTGATACACAGACTCCTAATTCAAACGTGACAAGAGGTAGTGCAGAGGTTAAGAACGTCACGTGGGACCGTGAAGTTTTGGATCCTTGTGTCATGCTGTTCTGGAGCATGTTCTGAACTTAGATAATCTTTTCTCTTTTTTTTTTTTAAATCAACAAGCGATGCCAGCAGCTTTAGATACTTACTCAAATAGAAGCAAAACACCAAACAACTGGGGAATAATTGTAGTTTGTCCTGTGAAAATTTGCATAATGGAATAAGATGGACACATTGTAGGCCTGAAACTAAATTACTCATTGTAAAAAAAAAAAAAAAAAAAGTTAATTGGCTTGTTCAGTCTTACTTTTGTCCTATTTAATTTTTTCTTACATAATTTCTTACATCAATCATTGTTCAGATTTTGCAAGGCCTAATGACACCATTTATTGAAAACCTTCCCCTTGAATGCATCCATGCCAACTCAGGAGGGATTCAGAGCAGGACAAAACTCCTTCATAATGAACACTGTACCCTGCTACTTTCCATACTGTGGGCTCTGATGGGCACCATGGCACACTTGGAGAGGGTGCCATTTATTTGATCCTGAATGTCAACCTTGTAACAATTTAGCTGACAGTGGATGTTCCTGCATGTTAATAAAAGCACAGAAGAGCCAACATTCTGAACAAATTTTAAGGAACATTGAGAAACCTTCTATTCTGTTTAACCCCTTGCCTACTAACAGCTGTGTTAAACCAAATCAGTCCAGTTTGTTTTTGTGTGTATGTGTGTATATGTATGTATGTATGGTGCTCTTGACAACAACAATGCAGTTTAATGTGCAAACTACAACCACAGACAAACAAAACAATATAAAGATAAAACCATAGCCAAATGAAGAGGCAAAAAACCCTGGGGGTCCAATATGCAATACAAAAACATTACTTGGTTATATATATATAAGGCAAATTAAAGTGTGTCTGTGTACTCAGTGGTCTTTGTATCCCAGCAGGTCCACTTGTTCTTACATTCCGTATTGTGGGGCAGACTTCACTTGTGAAACATGATGGAGGGTCTTTGCATGCATATCTACTGAACTAAATGTGCATATCTGTGTTAAGTTTGCTGACTGATGCTACTCAAAATCTGAAAATTTAAATATGTGCAAACATGCGTTTGTGAAGTATTGTATTACTAGCATAAATTGTGACTAGCATAAGCAGTGTGACACTTTTAATGCATAAAAAACAGTAATGTAAAAAACAATTACAACACTAATAAAGTATAGGTGTTGATGTCTGATTGACAATCTGCTCTGTGCCATGTGTATACTTCTGTCCTAGTTCTGGATATTTCTAGGTTTCCTGTCTGGTCTAGTACATGTGTGATTTCTATGTCAGTCTGCATCCCACCCTTCACTTCAGTTTCACTATGTGCACCTAATTTGATTCCCCTGGCTCCCTACACTTGGTCTGTTATTTCCCTTGGTCCCTGTTGGTTATTGTTAGGTGTTACTGTGATGTTAGTTGCTCATACAGGTTATCTGTGTCCTAGACTCAGTTTTTTTTGTTTCAATAAACCCTCTTCTGTATTTAGACCTTGTCATGTTATTGTACCAGACCTTGCCATGTTACTGTACGAGACTGTTACACTCTGACTGAGTCTCTGACAGAACTATAATTGTTGAAAATATGAATTTTAGAAAAAATGTCACTAGGAGTTACTGGCAATTGACAAATGAGTGTCGTCCAACCAGTGGTAATATGTCAAATGTCTTAAAAATTTTAGAACATAATCGCTATATTAGTTTGAACAAATGACAGTAACAGTGTTAATTATTAAAGAAGTATCTCCTTATA
>JABJVR010007591.1:0-11365 GCA_025773905.1 Chitala chitala | reverse complement strand
ATATACACATATGAGCAACTGTATATTTAGATGGGCTAAATATACTACTGATTACATATGTGTGTGTGTGTGTGTGTGTGTGTGTGTGTGTGTGTGTGTTTGTGTGCCTCCCCCTATATTTGGAGGGGAGTGAATTGTCTCCCCCCAATCACTATACATCCTGGTTACTTTTATGAATCTTTAATCATACTTAAATCATACAAGGGATTGAATGCCTTAAGTACTGTGTCCCCCAAAGCTGAAATAAGACCTACACCACAAACTACCCTGCCGGCTCCTGTTACCTGTATAGCTTTTGCTTTAAATGGTTTGCCTCATATAATCCAGGTCTGGATGATAAGAACAAAGAATAGGGTGGTGGGTGTATCAGCTTGGTATTGTACATTTCTGTCTAAAAATGTCTGACCTGCATGTCCAGAGAAGGGTGTGCTGTGCCATGTTCAAACACTGCAATATTAGCTTTGAGATATTTCTATTATAGTTTTTTCAGACTATTGTTTATGCCAGGAATAATTGACAAAGGTAGGTGGTGGGAATCTACTGGTATTTTTCTTTTAATAATTATTCCTTAACAACAGTCTTTTGCATTGTCCAGAACTCCCCTTCTCACTCACTTCCTGTTCAGAACTGAAGGCCAAAGTTGTGTTGACAGTTTGGTTCTGTGGCTCCATTTCTGACTGTGGGAAGGGCAGAGATGGGATTTGTGTGGAAGAACTGACTTTAACTCTGCTATCAAACAGGCCTGGAAGTGGGCCAGTCATTTCACATGGTGTGCCAGTTGTGTCTGTCCCTCTTTGACCTTTCAGTAGCAACCTGTTTGCCCCACACTCTCGTTCCCTTCATACATCTGCTGGAAATATATAATTCTTGGTATTCTTCAGCTCCAGCAATGTTCAAACACTTCCATAGATCATTGGCTCTTTCTGATGTAATCTGGATAAGTGTCCACCACATTGTTGCAAGATTTCAGGGTTGTTGCCTAAGTCTGCGGTGAAATCCCTCTTATGAAAATAGTTTTGATACAGCAAAAATCTGTTTACTTGATAACTTGCAAGTGTACACCTCAATGTAAAGATTGGCTTTTTTTGTAATTAAATTTTGCTTCTCAATGACTGTTAATTCAAACCTCTGTTAAGGAAATCATGTGTGTGTTGTATTTAATTTCACAGAGTGAAAGTGAAAGGTTTTAGAAAATTAATAGCATTACATAAAATGGGACAATCTAGGTACTTTCCACTGGGCTCCCTTTCCTGGCAGGTATGCTTGTTGTTCAGAGAACTATATATGGCCAAATGATCCACTGAAAACAGGGGCACATGTTGAACCTGGTGTGGGAACAAGAGCAAATTCAAACAAAAATATCTCAATGGCACATTGTTTTCTTTTTTTAATTCTTAATTGTTTAGTTTTTTTTTTTTTTTTAATTCTTGAACTTCAATGATACTCTCAAAATACTCAATGGTCATATTTGTATAGTAAAAGTTATTCATTGCCCAAGCAGGGCTGATTTAGGTTACTGATACTGACAGCATTGCCTTGCCCCTGTTCTGTAAACCAGTAACATGACCCACACTTTGCCAAGTGTCTTATGACATAATGTGACATGGGTTCAGTATGTTGTCCTGGGCTGTATTGCCTAATGAAACTACATGTCTTAGAAGGCAACGTGATACCAAGAATAATTGTTTGGTGTTATGTCCCAGGCACAGATGACTACTGCTTTATGACCTTTATTTCTGAAGTGTTTATTTAAGATAGTTTGTGGGTTATGAATATGTAAAGGGTATCTAGGATGGAAGACACAGCTCCCTAGACATTTCAGTAATAGCTATATATTTTATATGAGAAATGCCAAATACTAAAAATGTTTTTTGGTGAAGAAAAAACATTTCATTTTAGCTGTCTACCATTCATGCAAGGGTGGTCATAGAATATATTGGTCAATTAATTTAGTTACATTAAGCTTTTATAGAAACAAAACAAAAAAATAATAATTTTCATTGTTAATTGTATTTTAGAAACCACACAAATATCCAGGTAGAAAGAGAATTACGTAATGAAATTACTGACTTATTTCAACCATAAATTGTTGGTTTACAAAACCTGTCCTGAACATTTTAGCTGTGAGACTTTGGTCATGACAGTAAATGCTCTGCTCCGTATTCCCTACAAGAGAAGGCACAGACTGAGGTCTAGCATAAGCAATTACAGAACATGACTGAGTTAAACGTTTGTAAAGTAGGCAGTTCAGTTATTTTTGTTTGTTCTTTGGTATTTTTCTGTGATAAAGGTCTATGCAACTATATTTGGTCTGTTGAAAAGTTCTTACTGGCAAGAATTTCAAAAGGTTATGGAATTATTGAAGCGGTCTGTTAGAGCTGGAGAAGCAGAAGGCTTTTTTTCTGTTGCTGGAAGTGTCAGGCCATGACTGGTTACTGTAGATATAAACAACAGGACCGTTATTCAAAATCAGCACCACTTTAATTGGCACGAAAAGATACTTTCATCAAATATTTTCCATTTAAAATCCAAAGACAAGTTCATGACACACACAAAACATTCTAGGTGTTTCAGACACAGAACAAAGTTCACTTTAGAGTCCCTGCAGTTATAGTACAGCCTTGGGCCTGATATTTCCTCTCATGTTTTTTTCAGTGTGGACATTTTCTTGAAAACCCAACGGGTGTCATTATCTGTTTTGGCTGTAGTGTCAGGCTGAAAACAGCTGAGGAGCAACAAAACCTCGGCACTGTGAGGGAGTGCAGCGACGCAGTAACAGCTAATGGCCCAGGACAGGCTGTAGATCAGTACCTCAGCAATGATTAAGGAAAAGTTTCCTGTGATTGGTACTGAGGAAAAGGAGCAGTCTTTTGAAAGGAAACACGTTTCAAGGCTGAGACTTTTATTTTACTGGGAGGAGCTGGGAGATTATTACTGCAACAATTTAGTGCTAACTTTTGCTCAGACTTAGAAAGTTTCACATGACAGAGGAATGTGGAAGTATTCTTTAGTTCATCGTCAGTATTTCCCTCTGACTTATTAAGGATTATTACATTCATTCCATGACAGATAGGAAGTTGCTCTTTTCCACAGCAATAGCAGGGTCCCTCCTTGTTTTTCAACGCATGGCCTTTATGTTTTCTGCTCCAGAACGTGTTTAACACCATCCATGCTACTGTTTCATCATGAATACATGCATTGCTAACAAACCTAATCACTGTGGTGTAGTGATACCCCAAATTGACCGGCACACCTTTCTCATTCTCCTGCAATTAAGAAATGTTTCAGAGGTGTCGACAAAAGCTGTTGGGGTATGAAGGTGTGCTCTACAGCATCGTACACAGCAACCTTAACAGGCGATGGGCTAAATAAACAACCTGCATTAAATGACAGCATCAAGACTATTCAAATGACAGCTTGTAGTGTCTCAGTACTGTAGGTTTGAGCTAATTGTTTGGTTACATACAATGATTAACATTTTTTACCATATTCCTCAGTAATAACTTTGCAGTGGCACTGATTTACTGAGTTCTTCCCTTATCTGGCTCATCACTTCCTCCTCTGGACTTAATGTAGAGGAAGTCAGAGTGGCCCTGTGATTCGCACGTTTCTTGCCCTATTGTCTTACTGTGTGTGTAGAAGGCTACCATTAGAAACGTACAATAATGATGTATTTTGAGGAGGTGAGAAAGTGAACTCCCCCATGACAAAGATCACATGATGTCCCAGAATTAGCTCTCTTTGTGAGCTTACACTGGATTTTTTATATAGTTCTACGAAAGAGCAGAACATTCTTTTTCTTTCTTTTTTTTACTTGTAAAAAAATAACTGTTTTCAGGAAATGGATCACTATTCTGGTGAGCCCTTGAAAACTGGGTAATGTGCAATGGGAGCATTGGGTAATCGATGTTCCCAAAGAGCAGAGGTGAAAGTTGGGCAATCAGTGTTCCCATAGATAACTGCTGACTGTGGAAGCACACCTATCCAAGAGAAGTTTCTGGCCAATCAGCTCCTCCCAAGGAGAGACTTGCAAACAGCTGTTTCACCTCAAACAAAGCCCTGTGGGATAAGACACGAGAGAGAGAGAGAGAGAGAGAGAGAGAGAGAGAGAGAGAGAGAGAGAGCATAAACTTCCAACATAGAAAATGGCTTTTGTCATTTCTGTCAGCCTTTATCTGTGGACTTTTTACTGTTTGTAGAAACTCTTTTGCAGCCGAAGTACTTTGTTATCAGAATTCAGACACATAGTTTTATTTTTATGTGAGTTTCTGAAGTTATAGAGGGATTGCAGGATACAGAAGGAGAGTGTGTGACAGGGCTGTACATGCTCTGACTAGTGCAGCAGTAACAACAGGCCTCATAATGAGGCACAGAAGGAAAAGACATCAAAACAACCCAGCATGTTTTCCTTAGTTTACCCAGATGTCAGGGGCTGAATGTGATCTACAGTCATCAACGAGGACAAATCCCAGTGACTCAGTATTCCAATGAATGTCATAACCTGAGAGAGAATACACAGCATAATCGTATTTTGGTTTATTTCTCACTAAGTTTAAATATATTATGACAATTTCAAGATCTGTTGCATAAACCACATTGGCAATACAAATGGTTTGTAAATAAATTTAGTCCAACAAAGTTTTTTTACTTGAATGGCAGTGGAACAGATGATTCTGTTACATTGAGCAAATGTGGGTGTCTTAGAAAAGTACAACACACATACCTGTGGAGTGCATGTGCACGCACTTTCTAGCTCACATTTGAACCAGTGTGGAAAGCGGGAAAGCCACCAAATCAGTCACCTGTCTCCACATTTAATGATCTGCTCATCCGGTGTTTATTTGCAGAGGAACACTAACTTAAGGCAGCACAAATGAGGTTTAAATTTTACCTTCAGAATTTGTCATAACAAGCGCAAAGAAGGTAGACCAGTATCTTCAAGATACTATACAAAACACCTTCATTACTTTACTTGATAAATCTTGTCTCATTTTCCTGTGAGCTCATTGCTGTTGTAATGCACACGTCGTTATTAAACAGTTTATTGGCAAAAACTTCAAGTACTCATTGAGAAACCTCTGATTTTAATTAAACATCTAAATTTGTCAACGCAGTCACCTAACGTGCTCTCAAGTGTTGACAATATCTAGAGTCCATTTTGAACACATTACACAGAAGAGCAAACAAACTGGTCCCAAACTGAAGTCCAAGAGTTCACCTTCACATAGTGCTGCTGTCTGCCTTTGCGCTCTGGATGCTGGCTGCCTTATGCAAGAAGACCGCAGGGCCCGATCTTGGTGAATGTTTTACTTTTTAATCCAGTGGAGATGTTTATGTGGGGGAAACGTGCAGCAGCATGCTTGCTTCTCAGTTGATTTAGGGAAGATTTTAATCCGACATGGACAGGACATATAAAAGGGCCTCCAAACCAGCAGGCTTGATATGATACGGTCTGATGAGAGTTTGTTAGAAGTCACTGGTTTTCCTTTGCTCCATACAGGGCCGTTTCCCATTGTTTGTCTGCCAACCAGGATCTCATTTAGACCAGGCCCGGCATGGAGGGGTAACAAAGGGGCGGGCCTGTTGTGAGACACTCCCTGGGACACGTCCAGTTTTTCCAGCAGAGGAAGTGATGTCACTGCACGCAGTACCTCAGGCTCAAGCTCCACATTGCCTAACAACAAATGGAGGCTCAGGATGGTTAGTGCAACACAGAAAGAGGTTTGGCGTGCTGTACACCACGTGCAAAAAGCATGGGCGAAGCCATCACGCTCCATTCCTCGTTGCACAATGCCATCGTTCCTGTGTGGTTGACTTAGCCAAGGTGAGTGAGTTCTGCTGCAGGCACGTGGTGGAACAGGAGCTTGTGTTGACCTGCTTGCCACCTGGAGGGCGTGGCCTGATACTCTAATTCCAGTCTCAGAGGGTTGACTTTGAGGGAAATGCCCAACCAAACAGTTTTACTATTCTGTTTTTTTGTTTTGTGAGCACAGCGAGGGCTCTGGAACCCACTTAGCCCTTTGACCAACAAGCCTACGTCAGCTCCTCTTTACGTCCCTCTAAAACAAGTAATGTTCGTTATCCTCACAGATAGCCTGAGCACAGCTACATCGTCCTAACAGTGTACACACACAGTAACGTGCAGAATCATGTGGCGACATTGTCCTAACGGTGTACACACACAGTAACGTGCAGAATCAGTTTTCGTTTCCTAAGGAGGGTAATGAGTTAGCAGGGGAAATCCACATTTATAAATAGTAAATTTAAGGTTTTGAATTATGACAACGCCTACATTGTAATATATTCTTCACACACATATATATGTGTAGGACGTCGTGAAAAACCACAGCTGTGCTACAGGTTAGAGTGTTTCTGTACACAAGTCACAGTGCTCGGTCTACGATGACACGGCTCTGTGTTTTCCAGTGTCCATGTGACTTTGGTGGTGCGGAGTCACAGCACACTGTTCTTATATAAACTGCCCACGCAGAATGACAATCACATGTAACATCTTGTTCTGTGCTCACAATTCATTCTTTTCTTCATGTCTTGGGGGGGAAAAACTGAAACAGAAGGAAATTTGAAGAGTAGCGTCCTGTTTAAGAACACAGAATTACTCAATCGCTGTCATGTGCCATTAAGGAGTCTGCTATCTGGTTTGTTCCTGGACTTGTAAGTGGAAGTGGCTGTTTTAGTTCTGTAGAAGCATCAGTTTAAAAAAAAAAGAACATGAAGTGTGTGGTCAGAGTGGCTCTTGTTGTGTCCTCTACAAGTGCGCTCTGAACTTTACTCATACCTTCTCATCTGTCCACCCTTTGTGAATGTTATATTTAAATGTTCCTTCGTAATATGGTCAAAAAGTGTAAATATATTGGGAAATGTTCAAACTGATGAAGGTCATAAAGTATGCACCCTCCATTTCTGTATGGATTGTAACTGTACTCTAATACCTTGCATGTCCTCATCTGGCACTTGCATCCACTTTGGGCATCCTGTAAGCAGCTGTTGGTTTCTGCCCATTCTTCATTACTAGTGTGTTTCAACTCTAAAGGGTTTTTTTCTCATCTGTCACATGCAGCCTTCTTCAAGTCTATCTAGAGATATTGTATTTTATTTAAGCTGGAGACTTACAAGGCCATGGTAAAACATTCACTTTTTTCTTTAGAAACCGTATTGCTGTTCATTTTGCCTTGTATTTGGGATCATCGTCTTGTTACAGGATCCATCCACATCTCATTTTTAATGGTCTGACTGGTAGAAAGAGGTTTTTGTAGTTCTCAGTGCTGGCCTGCATTCATCCTACTGTCCACATTAGGATGGTGCACACTTCCGATGGTTCACACAAGCACAAAATAGAAGAGAACTGCCGCCATATGTGAAAGCAGGTTTGATCTTCCTCTTTCTGTTGACAATGCTCTTATCTCTCACCATACATGCCATTGCTATGACCAAATAATTTCATTTTTCTTTCATCTGACCACACAGTTTTGTTACAGAAGCCTACTGATTATTTGAAATGTGCTACCTTGTGTCTTGATGTTATCAGTGTCTTCTTGTGAGTGTGTCTCCTGAACCAACCTTGTCGTGTACAGTGTGAGCTTCATTGTGAAGATATGAACGTTTACGCTGCATGCCTCTAAGGACTCTCTCAGGTCTTGTATTTCTTTAAAGGTCTTATGGATGTCCCTCACATTATTTCTGGCACCTCTTTCCCATGTTTTCCATGGTCTTCCTCTTCTTGGTTGTGTCTTTGTGTGTCTATGTTTCTTCTACTTCTGGACCATGGCCTTCACTAGGATAGCAGCCACCGCGGGTGGCAGCAGGTCGGCTGCACTGACAGTGATGTCACCCCAACGGGTCGAAGACAAGAGACTGATTAGCTCCCAAAGCTTAAGACTTGAGTCTTTGTCTCAGCGGGCTAGTCCCTTATCTTGTGTATAGGCAACTTGGGTTCAAAGACTGTCTGCTCCCTTGGTCCATTGCAATATCAATGTGTATCCAGCCCTGTAGCAGGTTGCTATCTTCTGTTTAAGGTCTTCTGTAAACTGTTTTCCTGATCCCACAGAAGCCTCCATGGCCTATCACAGCAAACTATATAAAAATCAGCTTGTTTGAACATTCTGTGCCCAGGTATTCCCCTCACAATAGAGCCTTAAAATTTAATTATAACTGATAATTTAGTACACCTCAAGCTAAGCATGAACTAATAAATCAAATAGGATGCAAACTTGTTATGATCTTGTTAGGATGAGCTTGTTATTAACAGACCCATGAAAATGCAAAAGGATAAATAGCTGGGAGCACATATGTGGCAAGCTGGTTCATGTACTACTATATTTTGCCTAAAAAACATCATCATCATCACTTTGAAAAGAAAGAAAATATTTTCAGAGCTATTATTAATTTATTATGTAACTGTACTGACACCACAAAGTGCACCATATATTTGTAAATAATAAAACAATGTCTATTTAAATCATATACTGTTTATGTTACTGTTTATGTACCAGTGGTGAAGCGTGGATGTGGTGTGCTTTTAGCTGGTTTTATTTTGATGCGTATTGTGCCTGTCCACATGTTCCTCCTCGCTTCTGCTTTAGTCAATATTTCAGTAATGAGACACAAACAGTCGTAAACACAAAGCATTTCCCATTCTCAGCAGACATCTGTCTTTTATAACGCTCCATAACAGTCCTCTGATCTGCCATGGGCCCTTTGAGGAACTCAGCGCCTTATCTGTGTCATGCGTTTCAGTGTCAGCGTAATCATTTAAATATATTTTACAACGCTCTCTCTTGGTAATTATGCCACCTGGAGATTAGCAGGCAGCCAGCTGTGTCGGTTGGAGGCAGATTACACAAGGCTAGGTCGAAAGCCTGTGTGTGCAGGCCCGCTCCAGTTCTCGCCTCACAGATGCCCAGCACCAAACAATAACTTTCCCTCCAATCAAGTAACTAGGAAGCGCTTACTGAGAGGTGCAAGATGGTGGCTTTGCTACCAATTTAGGAAGGATAGGCTGTCGTGGCACGTCCCCAGCAAAAGCATCTGCTAAAAACACAGTCTTCTCAATCCGGCAGATTTATGAGTGTTGGGACGAATATTTACCATCTGCATGTCATCCCACTTTCCTAAACATGTCATCCAGCACAATTTGTAACATTCTGGCTCCACAAACCGTTAAGCAAAACAAAACCCTGTATTGAAATGCTGTGCTAAAATTAAAGAGCACAGTGGAATTCTACTTCATTCTACTTCCCTCAAGACAAAACCCCCCCCCTTTTCTTTTACATTTCTCCAACACACCAGACACATTATTCTCCTCTCCTTCATATCGACGTCATACACCCCTATATCCTGACCAGGGTTTCAGGTACCCTCCTTAAACACTCCCTTGACAGCTCCGGGACAAAGCCTCAGCCATCACGTTGTCCGAACCTTTTTTGTGTTGAATATTGATATGTTACACCTGCAGAATAATTGACCACCTCATCAGGCGTTGATTGTGGTTTTGCATTTGGAATAAAAACGTAAGGGGATTATGGTCCATATAAACTAGGATAGGTAACGTACTGGAACCCAGATAGATTTCAAAGTGTTGCAAAGCCAACAACAATGCCAAGGTTTCTTTTTCAATAGTGGAATAGTTTAATTGGTGTTTATTGAACTTTTTGGAGAAATAGCACACCGGGTGATCAATTCCTAGTCCGTCCTCCTGAAGTAATACCGACCCCGCCCCTATCGCACTCGCGTCCACTTCCAGTTTAAAAGGTTTATCAAAGTTGGGAGCAGCGAGTAACACAACACAACAAAGACTTAGCTTGCTCGAAAGCATTCTGACTGTCCTCGTCCCATTTGAAGTGTGCTTTTGGAGTTAATAAATTAGTTAAGGGACAAACCACCGTTGCAAAATTACGACAAAAACTACGGTAATAACCCACCATACCCAAGAATCGCCGCAATTCTCGCTGAGTAGTAGGACACGGAAAATCCCTAATAGCTAGTATCTTAGCTTCAATTGGCTTTACCGTACCATGACCCACTTGCTTACCCAAATAGGATACCGTAGCTTTTCCAAACTCACATTTCGCCAGATTCACGGTCAGTTTCGCCTCAGACAACCACTTAAACACTTCTGCAACATCTCTGAGATGGCTTTCCCAGTCCTTTGAATGTATGACCAAGTCGTCTAGATAGGCCTTACAGTACGGCACCTTACATAAGACCTGATCCACCAGCCTTTGGAAGGTGGCTGGTGCATTGCGCATACCGAATGCCATAACAGTATATTGGGCAAATGAGTCTGGTGTAACAAAAGCAGAAACCTCCGAAGCCAGGGGCGTCAAGGGCACCTGCTAATAACCCTTCAACAAATCTAATTTGCTTATGTAGACTGCTGATCCGAGTTCATCGATACAATCCTCCATACGGGGCAAGGGATACGAGTCCGGAACGGCGATGGCATTCAATTTCCGATAATCAGTGCAAAGACGATAAGTGTTATCAGGTTTCGGAATCAGTAAACAAGGGGAACTCCAGGGGCTATGACTAGGTTTGGCTAAGCCATTTTGCAGTAGGTAATCTACTTCATTTGCCATGATTTTCCCTATTTAGTTCTGGGTAATGGACCCACGCAGTCTACTAAAACGTGTTCGAACGGTTCACTAACCACCGGAATAGGACATAATGGTGCCGAAGGAATCACCTGGTTGGGCTTTCCCGCCACCTGACAGACGTGACAAGACCGGCAAAACTGAGACACTCTGGTCTTTAAGCCGGGCCAAAAAAAATGTTTTAAAATGCCGTCATACGTCTTTGTAATCCCCAAATGCCCGGCCCACTCACTTTCATGAGCTAAAGTCAAGATGTGGCCACGTAATCGGTCCGGCACTACTAGCTGATATACTGTTCTCCAATTTTCTCCTCCGTCAGGGGACCACTTTCGAAACAGTAAGCCGCCTTCCAAAAAATATTCGCCCGACCAAAGGGGTTTCTTATCGCATTGGTGTGCACTCGAGAAACATTTTTGTAAAGAGGGGTCTGTGGATTGTTCGGTCACTAACCTTTCTCGGGACACTACCCAAAGGTCCACACCAGCACGAGTTGCGGGGATTGTAGAGCTGTCACTCCCAGGGACGTCCGGTTTCGTGAAGTCAGTGTCAGCGTTAAACAGAGGAGATAAAAAAAAGGATTGATACATCAGTTTCTTAATGCAGTGGTATATTTCAGGGGTTGATATGCATATACAGTCGTATGGATATATAGTTATATAATACTAATAATAATAATACTAATAATAATAATAATAATAATAGGCGGTGGTGATATATATATTATACAGATATATTAATTACTAATCAGCAGGATC